>JABUQX010007465.1:57500-67500 GCA_015478945.1 Trachelipus rathkii | reverse complement strand
AATTATCACATGGGCTCATCAAGCGGGATCAGCCACATTATTAATTTTTATATGATGAATAGTCTGATATCTCCAGGAGGTTCGTCTGAAGTTATTGTTGAAGAATCGGACAGTTGTTGAGGAGCCAGGGGAGAAACCAGGATCTTAGCTTATCTGACTTAGGCATAATCGTCTCTCTCAAATTTCAAATTTCCTAAGTTTCTAGATTATAAGCAATAATACAAGTTTTGCAAACGTCTACACAACAAAAAGTTATATTTTAATGCGAGGACGTTTGCTACCTTTTATTTCCTTAACAAGTACAGTCACACGACTTTTTGCACGTGGCATTTCTAATTCTGATTTAAATAATTATGATAAAAATGTTACTAAAGCTGAAACAGAGTAGGAAAACATTAATGAAGCCACAAACAAATATATGAATATCAAAATTCAGAAATATAAAATAAAAAATATGGAAAAAACGTACAATTTTGAACGAACAAAATCATAGGGCTTCCACCTTGTAGGAAATTGAAACCAAAAAAATGTCCAAATTATAGCTTATTTGTTAAAACATCTAATATAATTGTTTCAAACATGTAAATTTCACAACTTAATTGAAAAAACAAAAAAAATTTTTTTTTTAGCTTTTGTTTTTTTTCAGGCTGTGTTTTTTCATGAAAACCGCGTGTTTTTCGGAAGAACAACGAGCTTGTTTTTTCCTTGTCCAAACCTATTGCACAATAGATCAATGGATCATGAGATCCACAGGTGTGAAAGGGTAATCGGTTGTAGGTTAGTTGCCGGGTGTATTGTCTTACTGCACGTTTACTGCTTTAAGATCGTCTAGAAACAATGTTCGTACGTATTTTAACATAAAAAGAATTAACATTTTAGAAAACCAACTGCTTGGATTAAAAAAGGTTTATTAAATAAAATAAAATTAAACATAAATAAAAGTTTTAAAAATAAAGAAAATTTAAAGATAAAATGATATTTATAATGAATCCAAACAAAATTCTTGTAGATAAAATCAAAATTATAAAAAATAAAAACCTTAAAAACAAAATATAAATGTAAAATAAAGACTTGTGTATAAAAAGATTTAAACAAAACAGTAACTTGCAAAGATAACATAGGTAAGTAAAGAGTCGCTGTGTTAATATGTATGTATGTATGTTTTTGTGTGTATGATTGCTGTGGTATGTGCTTGAGGACAATATGTTAAATTGGGTAGGTTTGATTAGGCGTAAGCTGCACCAAGCATGCTAAGAAAGATAGTAAATGCTAAGTGTTTGCGATGTGGTGTGTTCTGGTAGTGTTGTATGTGTGTTGTGTGTGGATTAGATAGTATACTAAGCCAGGATAGGTTTGGTTAAAGTAAGATTAGACAATGTATTAGACAGATAGCGTAGAACAAAGATAGTTTAGAAGAAACTTATAAGTAAAAGGGCCCTATAAATTCACAGCTAATTGGGCCAATATTGTGCAACATATTGGCTACTATAGTGTTCACCCAAGTATATTATTTTAATATTTAACCGAATTTCCTCCCCAATAAATTCATTATAGCAGAAACCCTTATCATGGGGGGTAAAACCCATTCATGGGTAAAACTCATTTTGGGGTTCGTCTGCATCCTTATTGTAGGGTCTTACATTTTTGATTCCTCCTGGGAATCATTCCTCATCCTTTCCTAATCTTCTCTGTTAAACACTCTGTGCGTTTGTCCCCCCTCCTTTCTTTCTTCCCTGCACCTTCCTCCCAGGTCTCAGGACACTCCGTTTAAGAACATATAAATGACACATAACTTGTCGTATTTACATGGTTTATTTCCAGGATGAGCTCAATTCACTGGCTCAGGGGGACTCATGCTCCTAACCTTCTCTAGTTTCAGTCTCATGTCGGCAGTTTATTTCTTTAGCTTAATTTTCTTCTTAACTCATATCCATCAACCAATTTGGGGGGCCACCACCACCCGGGGGGGTGGGGGGGGGGAGGGGGGGTGCAGGAATTAAAACATCGTCTCCGATGAGTGATTAACACCAGTGATAATAGGAGGTAGTAAGTTGAGGGGGATCCGATAATTAAATTATCAACCTTTGAATTGAAGGGTCTCGAATGGTCGTCTCCGAAACTGTGTCTAAAATCGTGCCCCTGATCACTACATGGACTAAGGCACTTGTCCCGATCTTATTGTGTGAGCTGGATAATGATAGCATAGACTGATCGTTGCTGAGGTCTTCAGATAAATTCTTGGGGTAACCTGGAAGGGTGCCACTTCAATATATATATATATATATATATATATATATATATTATATATCTATTATATATAATATAATAATATTATATTATATATATAAATATATATATTATACTAATATATATACATATATATATATACATGGGCGTAGGCAGGGAGGTGCAGGGGGGGGCACTTGCCCCCCCACTGAATCTTGCGAAATAAAATTATGAACTTATATGTTTGCCAGACGACGTTTTAATTTAGTAGTAGAAAAATTGAAAAAATACATCAATCGATAGATAATGGAGTAGTTACTAATTAAAACGTATTATATATTTTTCCTAAAGTTTTAATGTTTTCGTTTTATATTGGCTTGAAATCAACTAGCTTTGTGCTTTTATATGCTGGATTCTTCTGACATTAATTCTACGCAGAACTTGTCAGTATTTCGATAGCATTTAGGCGGTGCCAAAGCGTTAAAATCAATCAAGGAAGGTGATACCCGTTGATATTCAGCTGCAGACAACACATAAAAAAACAATTGCGAAAATAAAAGAAATATTACAGCAATTTTGGAGACCATAATTTATATAGTAATATATCATAATATATATATATATATATTTAAATTTAATATATATTATATAATATATATATATATATATATATATATTATTATATCATATATATATATCACTCAACCTTGCCCCCCCTAAATGAAATTCCTGCCTACGCCCATTATATATATATATCTATATATATATATATATATATTATATATAATATATAATTATATTATTGATATATATATATATTATATATATATATAGATAATATATATATATATATATATATAAATATATTATATATATATATTATATATATATATATATATATATATATATAATAATTAATATATATATATATATATATATATTATATATAGTATATATATATATATTTTGTTAGTATCAGACCCACCCGGCTCACAAGCGGCAACAACTGGGTTGAAATCAACCTACCATGGGAGGGGGGGGGCCCGGAGGGTCCTGGAGCATACAATACTGTCAAACGTCAAGAGGAAGATTTGAAGTAGAGAAATGAATATTCAGTCAATTAAAAATAAAACAAAAACTAAACACAAAAGTAAATCCTTGCATTATAAGTCCTAGTATTATGTAACAAAATTCAAATATTATGAAGAATAAATCACATTCTTTGTAGAAACAGAAACAGAAGTTACACTAAAGTGGGAAAATAGCTGTTTGGATCGTAAAGAGGAAAATACGCGGCGAATAGGGTCCAGCTGGGACGTCCAATGAGCATATGGCAAAACAGATTGGGTTAATGACTACGGCAAAATTGCAAATGGGTGAGGGGAGTTCCCGTGACATAAGGCCCCGTAATTTATAAATCCAAACTTTGAAAAACTTCTGGACTTCCGTAAAAGTAGCCTCAGATAAGATTCCTCCCACGCATAAGAATCTTTAAAAAAATTTGCTATTTATAAACCCCCCTTTCCTTTAATCGGATTTACCTATCGAAGACAGTTTTCAAGGAAAAACAGTCATCATATTTCATGACGTCAGAGACCAAAAGCCAATGAACACAAAGTAAATGAAACTAGAACAAAATAAAATATAATATAATATATTAATTTTATGTATGTAATTTTAAAGAAATATAAAAAGAAAAAAAAATAATGAAATAATCTAAAAGCGTTTAATAAGATTACTATGAGAATTGAAGATGTTCGCCCGAAATTTATCTAGTTCATTTACAACCGTGCTAGCGTAGGCGGCAATTGTAGTATAGCTACGAAATTATGGATAAATTATCTCCAAATCATACTGACCTCTGACACTAAGAAGTGAAGCCCATAATGTCGAAGGTTGCACGGGCTGCCTATTCTCTGGTTGAGCCTCAAGATCAATGTGTTTCTTAGGCTAATTTTCTTACCGAAAGTAGGTAATTTGAAAAATCATTTACATAATAAATGCCGAAACAAAGAATAATAAATAAATAATAGCGACAAATTGTACAATAAAAAACAAGATGGCTGCCGCTCGGAAAACAAAATTAAAGAGTTCAAGGTTGGTTCAGAGCTACCTTGACTAAGAAAGAGATTTCGCAAGTATTTTGCGACGTCCAGGGCTTCCTTACGGAAACAAAATTTCTCATAGGTCGTTCCTTAAATCTTGTAATTTATGTTAAGGAGGATTTGAAGGAAAAACATTGACGAAAGGAAGAGAAAGGCCGCTATATAATACGGCCCTTAGAACTGTGAGATGATATTTGGTGTGGCCATAACGAGAGGCGTGCAAGTACACCTGTGTAAGCGTTTTCGTCCGGTGGGAGCAGACCCATTCCCGAATAATCGGCTTTTATAATTTCTAACTTCGCTCCTCTCTGATCATTCGTCCAGCGCTCTTGCCCATAAGATCGAAAACCTGTCGGAGAAACAGGATAGTAATCCGTTGATGGGAAGGTAGCCTTGTCAATGCATACGGGAGTTACCTGGAAACAACTCACGAAAAGAGGACGTGGCATTTTGGCCTCATTCTGTCCAGCGATTGTCAATGCCAGTTGAACCCCTACATGAGAGGGGTCCAACATAAATATAATTTGTTCTTGCGGGATGGAGAGCAGCCGAAGAAATTGCGTTCACAGCAGTAACCATTGCGCTTTTAGAATAAGGGTTTTTAAGACTTGTAGCGCGCTGAGCGAATCGACTAAATTGCATAAGAGTGATCTGGTACAGATGATGAATTCGAGCAAGGCAATCAATTCATAGCCATTAATTGCTCGCTGTGAAAAATGAAGCATGAAGGGGAAGTGTCATGGGAAACAGTTTGCGATCAGGAAACGACAGCAATAACCCCACAATGTTCACCGGTTTTAGACCGGTCAGTAAATACTGGGTAAACTCATAAAGTATATATATATATATATATTATATATATATATTTATTTATAATTATATATAATATATATATACTAAAAATTATATATATATATTATATATATAATATATATATATATATATATCTTAATATACTAAATATATATATTTTATATTATATAATATATATATATTATATAAATTTATAATTTAATTTTAATAATATATATATAATATAATATATATATATAATATTTATATATATATATAATATACAGTATATATATATTAATAGTATATATATATAATATATTATATATATATAATATATATTATAATATTATTATTATATATAATATATATATATATATATATTAAAACTATAAATATATACATATATTAAAATATGACATATATATATAATATATATAATATAATATATATTATTATATATAATATATATAATATATAATATATATATTATAATATAATATATATATTATATATAATATATATATATATATATATATATATAATATTTATATATATAATATTATAATATAATATATATATATTATAATATATATATATATATATATATATATTATATATTATTATATAATATATATATATATATAATATATATATATATATTATATATATATATATATATATATATAATATATATAAATTATATATATATTATATATATAATATAATATATATATATATATATATATAGTATATACTATATAAAGTTAATATATATATATATTATATATTTTATATATAAGTATATATTATATTATATTATAATATATATATATATATAATTATATATAAATGTCAATTACGTAAGGTTGTAAACGATTATTTACTCATAATATATTTTTAAGGTAAAATTGTAATTTCTTGATACAAACCAGGCATTATTGAAACTGGAACAGTTTTGTAGACAAGTCCAAAATTTTCTTTGTACAAAACTATAACATTTACCGTATTTGCGCTTTATTCGAGAGTCAAACTGTGCAATTACAACCTTCTTATTGATTAGAACTCGTGTTACTCTGCTTGGATATTTTACGTTGTGGACTCTTTTTACCCACTACAAGTTCCCTTCAAATAAGTCGCAAAAATTCTTATGTCAAGGAAGGATTTAAAAAAATTTAGACGATAATATCGATTTTTTAATCTTTACATGCTAGTTTTATGACAAGAATTTAATTTTACAGCGCTATAAATATAGATTTTGGCGATCTCGAATTTTTTTCTGTCTCTGCAAATTTTCTTTCAATATGCTCAAATTCTCAGATTTATGAAAAATAGCTTTTGGTAAAGAAACTTAATTACAAAAGAAAAAATGATGTATTAATTTTTAGTTTGAAAATCATATTCACAAGTATGCGGACACCTGCACATACGAGTACATACACACACAAATACACACATCAAACACACACACCACACAGCACACACATATAATAATAATATATAATATTATATATATATATATATAATATTATATAATAAGTTATATATATATAATATTATATAATATATTATATAATAATATAATCGATACATGCTTCAGAAAATAACAAAGAAAATATTACTGTGTTTTGTAGAATACGATGCTTGGTAATATATTCATCATTTAACAAGTTCTAATTAACAATAAAAATAAATTAAAGAGTTTACATATTGAATCCTCAAACAGACCAACCTGACAATTATATTTGCTATTTCAACAATTACTAGACGCTAACTCGAACTTCAGCCTTCTAGAAGTTTAAAGTAATAAACAATGCGCGCATATGCAAAATTCATATTATAAGAAAACACCATACAAAGATTGCGATAGAAACTAACAGCAAGAAAACTACAATGGGCGGAGGAGGGAGAGACCACGCATCTTCTTCTCTTCATATTTGTTTATAATTTCGATTAACTTCTATTTATTTCTTAAATAATATGACAGAAGAGAATTATGATTGATTTTATTTAAATTAAAGCTACCCGTATAATCGCTTCAGTTTTAAACAGTTATGAAAGTGGTGAAGTGATTTATTTTTCAGTTATTAATTAAAATTCCTTTAGAGTGGTACAACAAATCATAATTAAAAATACTATTATAAAATAGTAACACTCACATTGCAGCAACAAAAATAACGATTATATATCGTCATTTCGAGAAGATACACAAAAACGAATTAATTTTTCACTTGGATCTGAACAAGCACAACAGCAATACAAAAATATAAATAAAAAAAAAAACATACAGAGATATAGATACGTAAATATCAATATATATATATATATATATATATATATATATAAATAAAATATATAATTAATTATATATATTATATATATATATCATATAATAATTATATATATATAATCTATATATATAGTATATAAATATAATATCACAGTGATGCCCGGTGTCACAAAATGACTGCTTGCGATAGGATGCGGATGCGGGATGCGACTCTTAAAGAGTGAGGATGCAGGTGCGTGATCTTAGAAGTAGATGAGATGCGGAATGTGCTCTTTACAGACGAGTCGGAGTGTCCTGACGCTCGGACAAGCGTTAGAGTATACCGACGACCGACGGAGAAGTTCGCGCAATGCAATGTGCTGGAGGTGCCGCCGTTTGGGGTGGGTCGGTTATGGTCTTGGGAGGCATCTCTTTATCGGGCTTACGGAGTTGCACATTTGATGAGGCCCTCTACAGCCGTAAGGTATATCATAATCCCCGAAAACATGTCGTGCCATATGCCCCTACATCGGGGACTCTTTCATCCTAATGCATAACAATGAAAAGACCACACCAAGGCCAGTAGTGAGGCGACTCCTTAGGCATCGGTTCAAATTCGCGTTGGAGTGACCAGCATTTAGTCCGATTTAACCAATCAACATTTGTGGGATATCCTGAATCGTCGGATCCGACAGCTGCAACCCCTTCCACGAACCCTCCCGGACCTGCAAAGGTTAACTGCAAGACGTATGGATCAAATCACTGTCCAAAACATTCGCCCACTCATCGAGAGCAATCCAGAGACGTGTACAGGATAGTCATCTAGTGCCAGAGGGTCATACCGTATTGGAGACTACAACAACCCCCCGCGTCCGCTCGCCTTACGTACCAACATCGTTTGTTGCCAGCGACCGAACCTCCGAACTCTACTGCGAGACCCTTTATCTGCACCTTGGCCTCACACTCTATCCAACTAACGTTCTTGGGGAGGAATCTACCATGTTATTGTCATTGTCTAATAAAGTGTCTTCGCTTATCTTCAAACCTTTCTACCACTTCCTGACCACACCACCCTTGTGATGCGTTATTTTGACGAGAGTATTTATATATATATATAATATATATATATATATATTATATAATATAAATAATATATATATATATATATATATATATTATATATATATATTATATATAATATATATATAATATATTATAGATATATATATATAATAATTAAAAATCTGGAAAAACTAAAATTTTTCCATAAAAATAAAAATAAAAATGTTAACACAGTGGGTTCGTGTGTAGGATGAAACGAGTACGAGTAAACGGAAAACACCGTTAACAATTTTTAAAGGTAGCTACCGGTATAATCCGCTTACATTTTAACAATGCGTTTGAACGTTAACCGTTACTGTTACAATTGTAACGCCGTTACGTAACGCGTTACATGGTAACGCGTTACTGCCCACATTTTATTAAGTATATTATATCTATACAGAGGTGGGCAGTAAACGCGTTACATGTAACGGCGTTACGTAACGGGCGTTACAATTGACGAGTAACGGTAACGCTTCAAACGATTTTAAAATGTAACGATGTAACGGTAACGTACCCTTTTTAAAAATTGTAACGGTGTTTTTCCGTTACTCGTTACTCGTTACATCCTACAAACGGAACTCAACTGTGTTGAAATTTTTTTTTATTTTTATGGAAACGAATTTTAGTTTTTCCAGATTTTTAAATATATATATATATATATATATATATATATATATATATATATATTTAATATATAATAATATATTATATATATATATATAATATATATATATATATTAATTAATATATATATTATATTATATATATAAATACTCAAGGGGACCAGCTCGGATGTAGACAGACCTTTAGGTAACAGACCCAGGAAACGATTTTGGACCAGGAACTTGAATAATGTTTTAGATTAAGATGCGCTACGTTAAATATTGAGACGTTGTGGAAAGGAGGGAGATCCTGGGTGATGAGAGAGGAGATGACGTGTGGGAATGGACAGAAATGCGAATGAGGAGGAAATAGACAGGAGAAATATGGGAAGAGTATATGTATCTGATATATAAAGGGTAGAGGAGGTTGTAAAGAAAGCCGACAACCACTTTATAGACAATGGACTTAACTGGGTAATGATTCCTACCCAGAACCGATGGTGATAAGAGGTGAGGCCAAGGCAGAACAAGTTTTCTGCGCAGTAGAGTTCGGAGGTTCGGCGCTAGCAAACAAACATGTTAGTACGGTTAAGGCGACGGCAGCGGGAGTTGTCTGGGTCAGTCCATACGTGTATATACAACAAACCAAGACCGATTGAACCAAAAATGCTTCACTAACCCCGATATTGACCCAAAGTTCGCTACACATGAGCTTGTGTAGTCTACATGCATGCATTAAGGATGAAAGATCCCCATGTTAGGGGATAATGCACGACTTATGGTTTCGGGATTATATAACCTTACGGCTGTATGGCCCCAGCAAAGATGTTCAACTGGAGCCCAGATAAAGAGATTCCTCCCCGACCTAACAAACACATCCAGATACGAAATCGAAGGCACTC
>JABUQX010007465.1:50000-55000 GCA_015478945.1 Trachelipus rathkii | reverse complement strand
ACTATATATATAATTAATATATGATTTACCCCAGTATTTACTGACGGCTCCTAAAACCGGGGAAATTGTGGGCGTATCTGCATGTCTTTCCTTGATCGCCAAACCTTTCCATACCCTTCCCCTTACATGCTTCAAATTTTACACAGCAGGCGAGATTAATGGCTATGATTGATTGCGCTTGCTCGCAATTCTAGTCCTTAACCAAAGAATCAGCTCTTATGTACATTTATTCGATATTCGCTCCAGCCAGCGCTACAAGTGCTTTAACCCTTATTCTAAAGCGCAATGTATCTGCTGATGAAGACAATTTTTCGGCTGCTCCATCCGCAAGAAACAAATTATTTATGTGACCCCTACTCAATGTAGGAGTAACTGGACAACTGAAATCGCTGACAGAAGAGGCCAAAATGGCACCTCCTTTCTTTTCCGATTGTTCCAGGTACTCCGATGCAATTTGAACAACGGCTACTTACCATCAACGATTACTATATTCCGTTCTCCGACAAAGGTTTTTCCATTCATATGGGCAGAAAGCGCCTGTACGAATGATTCAGAGAGGAAGCGAAAGATTAGAATAATTAAGACCGATAATATCGGAAGTGGTCATCACTCCCCACCGACGAAAACGCTTACACGAGTATGATAACTGCACGCCTCACGTATTGGCCCAACCAATATCACCACAGTCACAAAGAGGCCTATTCTATAATACGCCTTTCTCTTCCATTCGTTTCAAGTGTTCCTTCAAAATCCTCCCTTAACATAAAATTCAAAATTTGAACGGTCCTTGAGAACAATTTTTTCTCAGCGTAAGGAAGCCTTTTGACTCCGTTCAAGCGAGCAAAATACGTGGCGAATCTCTTCCTTCAGTTAAGTACAAGGAACCGATCATCTGCACATAACCATAACACGTATGAAACTCTCTTAGATTATCGTTTTTCCGAGCGGCACCATCTTTTTTGTTTACTTGTACATTTGTCGCTTTTATTATTTAATTATATATTATTATTGGCATTTATTATGTAAATTCGAATTTGGTGCTCACAATAATTTACTTTCGTGTAAAGAACATACCTCAAAAACCACGATACTTAGGCTACACCAGCAGAAATAGGCCAGCTTGCAAAACTTCGACCGGACAACTTAGTGTAAAGGAGCGCAAATGATATATTTTAATTTATCAAATTTCTAGCTACGCTCTTACAGCTACGGCTATGCCAACCAAAGCAACTGGAACTAATAAGTGTGAAGTCCTATCTCAAATTCTCAATAACCATGGTCTTTCATTTTGTAAATTTAAATTATTTCATTATTATTTTTCGTTTAATATTTTCTATACAATCTTCCTCACTCTACATAAATTTAATATATAATGCATACTTATCATTTATGTGTACTGTATAGTTTCAAAATTTACTATTTGTTCACTTGGCTTAATTGTCATCTTATGAACCGTCAATGAAATATGATACGTTTTTCCTTGAAAACTGCTCTCGATCATAGTGAAATCCCGATTAAAGGACAAGGTGGTTTAATAAAATAGACCAAATTTTTTTTAGATTCATATGCCAGTGGAAGGAATTGCTATATCTGCGGCCAACCTTATTACGGAAGTCCAGACGTTTTTTACTAAGTCTGATTTTATAAATACGAGGCGTTAAAATGTCACGGAACTCCCCTCATTTGCAATTTTGCCGTAGTCAAACCGCAATCTGCTTCTTAAGCCCTATCTTCTGACTTTACCAGCTTGACCCTATTTCCGACCGCCGTCATTATTCCTACTTTACGACCAAAACACTAATTTTCCACTTAGTATAACTCGGTTTTTTTGTTTCTACAAGAGTGATTATTACTTTCATAATATTTGATTTGTATACATAAATACTACGGACTTATATAATGCAAGATTACTTATGTTTAGTTTGTTATATTTTAATTGACTGAATATCATTTCTCTATTCAAAATCTTCCTCTGGACGTTTGACATATGTATGCTCCAGGACCCGCCATGTGTTGATTTTTTTCACCCAGTTGTGGCCGCAATTTGTAGAGCCGTGGGTATATGGGTCCTGTACTAACTAAAATTATATATATATATTACATATAATATATATATATATATTATATATATATATTATATATATTTATATACTATAGATATATATACTATTATAATATATATATATATTTTATAATATTATATATATATATAATATATATAATACTATATATAGATATATAATATATATATTATATTATATAATTATATATATATATAATAATATATATATATTATATATTAATTATACATGGCGTAGGCAGGATTTCATTTAGAGGGGCAAAGGTTGAAGTGATATAATATTATATATTATATATATATTATATCATAATTATATATATATAAGTATATATATCTATTATATAAATATATATATCATATATAATATTTATATATAATATAAAAAATATGTATTAAAAAATTGATGTAATATTTCTTTTATTTTACTGCAATTGTTTTTTAAGTTGTCTGCAGCGAATATTCAACGGTACACCTTCCTTTGATTGATTTAAAAACAGCTTGGCAAACCGCCAAATGCTATACGAAATACTGAAAGTTTTAGCGGAGAATAATGTCAGAATAATCCAGCTGTATAAAAGCACAAAGCTAGTTGACTTCAAGCCAAAATGAAAACGAAAACACATTAAAATTTAGGAAAAAATTTAATATAATCAATACGTTTAATTAGTAATTACTACTCCATTATCTATCGATTGATGTATTTTTTCAGTTTTTCTACTACTAAACCCTTAAAACGTCGTTTGGGCAAACATATAAGTTCATAATTTTTATTTCGCCAAGATTTTAGGGGGGCAAGTGCCCCCCTGCACCCCCTGCCTACGCCCATGTATATAATATATATATAATATATATATATATAGATATATTATTATATATAATATAATATCTAATTATATATTATATTATTATATATATATATATATATATATACAATATATAATATTATTGAAGAAGGTCTACCCATATCCAGTGTATACCAAGAAAATTGAAGAGCCTACAGCACAGATTCAGTCCTTGCCTATTCATATCGCTCAAGCAATAAGATCGGACAAGTGCCTTAGTCAGTTAGTATAAGGGGGCACATCTATAGACACATTTCGGAGACCCAATCGGAGACCTCAATTCAGAGAGAGTATATTAATTATTAACGGTATCCCCCTCACACTTACTACTCCTATTATCACTTGGTGTATCACCTCATCGGAGACGATGTTTAATGTCCCATGCACCCCACGGAGGAGTGGTGGATGGCCCCCCAAGTTGGTATGGAGATGTTAGGAAGAAAAATAAGGTAAAAATAAACTGCGACAGGGAAGAGGATGAACGTTTACCGAGAAGGTGGTTAGGAGCCATAGAGTCCCCCCATAGAGCCGTGAATTGAGTCAATCTGGAAATAAACATTGATAATACGACAGTTATGGTCATTATATATATGTTCCTACGGGTGTCTGAGAACTCTAAGGGAGGAGGTTGGCAGGAAGAGAAGAAGGACAACGCACAGAGTGTTCAACAGAGAAGATGTAGGAAAGATGAGCAATGATCCGAGGGGAATCAGAAATGTAAACCCTACATAGGTGCAGACGAACCCCAAAAATGATTTTACCCACTGAAATGGGTTTTACCATCAAAATGGGTTTGCTATAATGATTTTTATAGGAGAATTCGGTTAAGATAAAATAATTATTGGAAGTGAACAACTAATAAGTGAGCATGTGTGCACAATATATGCCCAATTGACTTATTATTTAGGGCACTGATTACTGTAATATTTCTCTTTAACTAATCCTTTCGTTCTACCTATCTTTCTTAATACATTGTCTATCTTACTTTAACCAAACCTATCCTGGCTTAGTATACTATCCTAATTCACACACAAACACACACACAACACACAGACACACACACGCAAACACTTAGCATTTACCTATCTTTCTTTACAGCTTGTGCATCTTACCCTAATCAAACCTACCCAAGTTTAACATATTGTCCAAGCACATACACACGCACTCATACACACCAAAACATACATACATAGCTTGTTAACAGAGCAGCGACTCCTTTACTTACCTATTTATCTTGCATTTACTTGGGTTTTGTTGTTCAATCTTTATTATCTACAAGTTTATATTTTTACATTTTATCTTGTTTTTTTTTAGTTTTTATTATTTTTACAGGTTTTACTCTTTATTTCATTTATTTTTGTTTGAAGTTTTTTTTTCCATCATTTATATAAAAATTTGTTTCTTTTTCTTTAAAACTTCTAATGCTAATAAGCTGAATTTCAATTTATTAGAAAACTTTTTTAATTCAAGCTATTTGGTTTTTTATAATATGATTAGATATCTTTTATGTTAAAAACGTTAACGAAATATGTGTTCTAGAGATTTTCTTAAAGCAGTAAAGCAGTAAGACAAACCGCAACGGGAACATCAAAACCGAAAGCCCGTTTTTTCAACACCTGTGATCATTGATCTCTTGATCTATTGTGCATAGGTTTTGGAAAGGAAACAAAACAAGCTCGTTTTTTCCCGAAAAAAACGCACATATAAAAAAACACAGCCTGAAAAAAACAAGTAAAAATATTTGTTTTTTTCGTTTTTTTTCAATAAGTTGTGGAATTTACATGTTTGAACAATTTATATTAGATGTTTTTAACATAATATGCTCTAATTTGGACATTTTTTGTTTCCAATTTCCTACAAGGTGGAAGCCCTCATGAGTTTGTGTCAAAAAATTTTACGAGTTATTATCCAATAATTTTTATTGTTATATTCTGAATTTATGAAATATTCATATATTTTTGTTTGTGGGATGTCATTTAATCGTTTGTTGCCTTACTGCACCAAGTTTTCAGCCTTCAGTAACATTTTATCATAATTCTTTTAATGGTAGTGAATTTAGAAATGCGCGCGTGGGAGAC
>JABUQX010007465.1:22500-27500 GCA_015478945.1 Trachelipus rathkii | reverse complement strand
ATACATAATTCATTACATAATTTGTAAAGTTATATCAATCTATAACTCCTTTACGGCAAAAGAAAATTTCCTGGTACAAAACCAGGCATTATTCATGGAGACGTTTGTAAAAAGTAAATATTAAATCTTAAGGATCATTTCCTTAACTACAAAATTCTACATTTTACTGTATTTACGTTTTACTTCAAAGTCGAACTGTGCAATTACAATCTTCTAATTGATTAGGATGCAAAATGTTACTTTCCTCAGATATTTTAAGTCTTAAAAATAAGGCCCGTATTTACGAATCAACTTTGAAAAACGTCTTGACTTTCCGTAAAGGTAGCCTCAGATAAGCATTCCTCCACTGCATAAGAATCTTAAAAAAAATTTGCTATTTATAAACCACCTTTCCTTTATTCGGGAGCTACTTATCGAAGACAGTTTTCAAGGAAAAACGTCATCATATTTCATGACGTCAGAGACCAATAGCCAATGAACACAAAGTAAATGAAACTAGAACAAAATAAAAGTATGTTATATATTAATTTTATGTATGTAAATTTATAGAAATATTAAAAAGAAAAAAAATTAATGAAATAATCTAAACGCGTTTAATAAAAATACTATGAGAATTGAAGATGTGTTGCTTCACATTTATTACTTCCAGTTGCTTTGGTTGGCATAGCCGTAGGCTGAACGTAGCCTAGCTACGAAATTATGATAAATTATAAAAATATCATCTGCGCTCCTTACACTAAAGTTAGGTCCCGGTCGAAGGTTGCACGCTGCCTATTTCTCTGGTGTGAGCCTAATTATGTGGTTTTGGGGTATTTTCTTACACGAAAGTATATATTTGACAAAATCATTTACATAATAAATGCAACAATTCATAGTAAATTAAAAATAAATAGCGACAAATTGTACAATAAAAAAACAAGATGGCTGCCGCTCGGAAAAAAAAATCTTAAGGAGATCAAGGTTGGTTCAGAGCTACCTTGACTAAGGAAGAGATTTCGCCAAGTTGCGACGTCAAGGCTTCCTTACGGAAAAAATTTCTCAAGGATCGTCATTAATTATTGAATTTACGTTAGGAGGATTCTGAGGAACACTTGACGAAAGAAGAGAAAAGGCGTATATTAATACCGTTATTTACATACGCCTTTTCTCTCCTTTCGCTCAAATTGCCTTCAGAATCTCCCTTAACGTAAATTCAAATTTATGAACGATCCTTGAGAAATTTTTTTCCGTAAGGAAGCCTTGACGTCGCAAAATACTTCGCGAAATCTCTTCCTTAGTCAAGGCAGCTCTGAACCAACCTTGAACTCTCCTTAAGATTTTGTTTTCCGAGCGGCAGCCATCTTGTTTTTTTATTGTACAATTTGTCGCTATTATTATTATTTTATATCATTTGTTGGCATTTATTATGTAAATGATTTTGTCAAATATATACTTTTGTGTAAGAAAATACCCAAAAACCACATAATTAGGCTCACACCAGAGAAATAGGCAGCGCGTGCAACCTTCGACCGAACCTAACAATTTAGTGAAGGAAGCGCAGATGATATTTTATAATTTATCATTAATTTCGTAGCTAGGCTACGTTCAGCCTACGGCTATGCCAACCAAAGCAACTGGAACTAATAAATGTGAAGAAACACATCTTCAATTCTCATAGTATTTTTATTAAACGCGTTTAGATTATTTCATTAATTTTTTTTCTTTTTAATATTTCTATAAATTTACATACATAAAATTAATATATAATATACTTTTATTTTGTTCTAGTTTCATTTACTTTGTGTTCATTGGCTATTGGTCTCTGACGTCATGAAATATGATGACGTTTTTCCTTGAAAACTGTCTTCGATAAGTAGCTCCCGATTAAAGGAAAGGGTGGTTTATAATAGCAAATTTTTTTTTAAGATTCTTATGCAGTGGAGGAATGCTTATCTGAGGCTACCTTTACGGAAAGTCAAGACGTTTTTCAAAGTTGATTCATAAATACGGGCCTAAGACTCCTTCCAAACACTTCATTTTCCCTTCAAATAAGTCGCAAAATTTATTATGAAAAGGAAAGATTTAAAGAGTTTTTAAACTTCGCTAAATATCGATTTTATCTTTACATGCAGTTTTATGATCATGAAAAATATTTTACAGCTTTAAATATTAGAATATGACGAGTCAGATTTTTATGATCGCCTCTATGCACGTAAATCGCAATTTTCTTTGATAGTGTCAAATTCTCAGATTTATGAAATAATAACTTTGGTTAAAGAAACTTAGGCCCGTATTTATAAATCAACTTTGAAAAACGTCTTGACTTTCCGTAAAGGTAGCCTCAGATAAGCATTCCTCCACTGCATAGCAAAATGGCAAGGTAAAGGTCAAAATCTACCCCCCTTTCCTTTAATCGGGAGCTACTTATCGAAGACAGTTTTCAAGGAAAAACGTCATCATATTTCATGACGTCAGAGACCAATAGCCAATGAACACAAAGTAATGAAACTAGAACAAAATAAAAGTATATTATATATTAATTTTATGTATGTAAATTTATAGAAATATTAAAAAGAAAAAAAATTAATGAAATAATCTAAACGCGTTTAATAAAAATACGATGAGAATTGAAGATGTGTTGCTTCACACTTATTAGTTCCAGTTGCTTTGGTTGGCATAGCCGTAGGCTGAACGTAGCCTAGCTACGAAATTATGATAAATTATAAAAATATCATCTGCTCCTTACACTAAAGTTAGGTCCCGGTCGAAGGTTGCACGCTGCCTATTTCTCTGGTGTGAGCCTAATTATGTTGTTTTGGGGTATTTCTTACACGAAAGTATATATTTGACAAAAATCATTTACATAATAAATGCCAACAAATGATATAAATTAAATAATAATAGCGACAAATTGTACAATAAAAAAAACAAGATGGCTGCCGCTGGAAAACAAAATCTTAAGAGAGTTCAAGGTGGTTCAGAGCCTACCTGACTTAAGGAAGAGATTTCGCAGTATTGCGACGTCAAGGCTCCTTACGGGAAAATTCTCAAGGGGTCGTTCTTAAATTTGAATTTACGTTAGGGAGGCATCTGAAGGAACACTGGACGGAAAGGAGAGAAAAGGCCGGTATATAAAATACGCCCATTAATACAAAAGAATTGATTGTATTAATTTTTAGGTTAAACATGTTCCAAGTATGCGGATACCCTATAATTAAATACACACACACACACACACACACCACACACAAACGCACGCCAAGACCCGCACACACACACGCACACACATATTTGACTGCCACACACAACACAACATACTATATAATTATATATATATATATAATATAATATATATATATATATATATATATATATTATATATATATAATATATATATATATATAATATAATATAAAATATATATATAATATATAATATATATATATATATATATATATATATATTATATATATATATATATATATATATATATATATATATAATATATACTTATATAATATATATATATATTATATATAGATATAGGACCTGTTATGTTTACGACTCGTCTCAGTTTTGATTTTTTTTTTTTTTTTTTATATATTTCTATATATGATCCTAACAGTCAATTTTTAAGTGGTGACGGACATGATTCAAAATATATAGGACCAGTTACGTTTTACGACTCGTCCAGTTTACAATTTTTTTTATTTTTAACAAAGAAATAACCAAGGGTAAACCGCAAGATGGCAGGAAGTCGGGTCTCTCGGCCTTCCGGGAACACATGGTAGGACTATTTCCCCCCTCTGGGAGGGTCTCCGGAACCCCCGCTCTTCTGGTATTGGGTTGTCGCGGGGGTTCCTCTGCCCTCCCCTACCTCTGTCCCCCGTCGGCTCCAGCCCCCTATTTTTTTTTCTTTTTTTTTTTTTTTACATTTATGTAATAAGCCTTACACGCTGATTCCCAAATAGTAAATTTGTTTTTCTGTAAGTGTCGTACTTTTTCGAGATATTTCATTATGAAAAATATTTTTTCTTTACATTTTATAATAAGCTTTATACGCTGCTGATTCAAATATGCAATTGGTTTTTCTGTAATTCGGCGTACTTTTCGAGATATTTCATTTTTTTAAATTTTATTGATAAAAAAAGTGATTGTTTAAATAATATTTAAATCATTTCGACTTTTGAATTCATTTCCATCACTACTAAAATTCATGTTAGTACATATACTAGCAATATGTTAAAAAAAACAAAAAAAATTTAAAACTGACGGAGTCTTAAAACATAACAGGGCTATATATATATATAATAATATATATATAATATATATATATATAATATAATATATATATATAATATATATATATATATATATATATTATATATTATATATATATATATATAATATATATTATATATATATATATATATATTATATATTAATATATATGTAAACGTATCAGACTTAAGACGTCAGCGGTAATAATAGATAGTAATGCCTTAATTAAAATATTACTTTTGAAAATCACAAAATAATTTTTGCCAATTCAAGACGTTATAATAAGAAGTTGTAAGTTTAATATCAAATTTATCAAGAATTATTGAGGAATATAGCAGAATATTTCAACCAAACTTGGTCCTCTTCAGCTGCTATAAACTAAATAATACAATAAAAATACATAAAATAGTTTAAAATTATCACAAAAGTTTTGGTTTTAATATTTTGAAAAAAGGTGAGGAGTTAAGAATGTTGTTAATGATGTTATCTATTTGTGAATCATTTCTTTGTATATTATAATTAGTGGAATTGTTTATGGATCTTCTAAGGTGAAGGTTATCAATGTTAATAATGGGCGTCATGTGGTCTATGTTAATAGTATGATTGGGTAGATCTATGTAAGGTGAGGGCAGAGTTGAGATTGTCTTGAAGTAGTTCATATTTGTGTTGGTAATTACGGCGGTAAGATTGTTGTGTTTCTCCAATGTATTGCTGTTACATGGGGCACAATATATTTTGTA
>JABUQX010007465.1:0-17500 GCA_015478945.1 Trachelipus rathkii | reverse complement strand
GTAATATATAATTCGAACACAAGACTATCCATTAGTATACGAGAATTGGTGTATGTAAATATGGTATTGAAGTGAACAGTATGTGTTGTTGAAAAAAATGTTGAAGAATGTGATGGTTGTTATATCAGTGACGGGGTTGAGGATGGAAATATCAGATCGTTATGTTGTTTTATGTAAAATCAAGGTAATGGTTGCATGGATGGAGATGAAAGAATAAATGGAAGGAACGTGGAAGAATTAGGAATGAGAAGTTAAATCAACTGGATTACTAGGAAGAGTATAAGAGAGCACTAGAAAATAACTTCGCTGAAAGTAATATAGGTGACACGTAGCATATTTGAACGCAAATCAGGGAAATCTTTGTTATCAGTGAAAGTGAAATATGTAGGTGTGTATAAGTGGGAAGTAAAAAGGTCAATTGAGGAGAATGGTGAAATGAAGAGGTGATGCAAGCGATAAAAAAAAAGTAAAAAAAGCGTGGTTGAAAATACTAAAAGCCACTGATGAGGTTTAGAAAGAAAAAAGTAAACATATATGGATGAAAAGAGGAAGACTAAAAGTTATATACTTATTAGAAAATAGGAGGTAAATGAACAGTTTCGAAGAAGGATGAACTAGGACTTATACAGGAATGGGAAGTTGTTGTGGAAGGAAGTGTGAAACGTTAAGAAAGAGAATAAAGGGAATCTTCATAGAATAATGAATAGAGATGGTGCTTTCGTAACGGATGATATGAACGTGAGGAGAGTGTGGAAGAATCACTTCGAAAATCTGCATTACATTGACAAAGATGAGATAATTAATAGGGAAGATGTAATAGGTAGAGTGGTAAAGTTGAAGAATGGTAAATCCGCAGGTATACTGTAGATGAAATTAATGGGTAAATGATCAAGAATGAAGGTGAAACTGTAATTGACTGGATATGGAAGCTATGTAACAAAGCGTTTGCGAAGGGTGTAGATTCGGAAAACTGAAGGAGAACAGTGATAGTATCCTTGTATAATAGTATGGATAATAAG
The DNA here is from genome assembly GCA_015478945.1 of Trachelipus rathkii. Taxonomy (NCBI): domain Eukaryota; kingdom Metazoa; phylum Arthropoda; class Malacostraca; order Isopoda; family Trachelipodidae; genus Trachelipus; species Trachelipus rathkii. The sequence goes on along the minus strand of JABUQX010007465.1, from coordinate 16,481 downwards.
GGAAACTGTACAAATTGCAGGGTAATTAGTTTATTGAGTGTTTTAGGGGAAAATATTTGCTGGTATTTTGGCTGAAAGAGTGTGTCGAGTGATTGAAGGGATTGATGTGGAAGAGCAAAGTACATTTATAACTAGTAGAGGATGTGCATATAAAATTTTCATATTGAACAAATGAGTGAGATATTGAGAGTGAAAAAACTTTAGTTAGGGTTTGTCGACTTCGAACCGGTGAATGAAAGGAAGGATTACCAAGAAAGCCCTTTGGCAGGTGTAGATGATATATGGTGTTGGTGGTAGACTTCTAATTAGAATTAAAAGTATGAATGTTGATAGTAAAGCGTCTGTGAGAATAAATGGATTGGAGAGTAAATGGTTTAATATTAATTGCGGAGTGAGGCAGCAATGTGTTATGTTTATTTTGCTATTTAATTTGTCTGTGGATGGGGTGATGAAAGAATTTAAGGTATGGGTGGCGATGGAAAGTTTTAGATTGATGGAGAAAGGTAGAAGGTGGAGCGTGCCTTACTTATTGCATGATGATAAATTGATTTTGTATGATGAATCTGAAGAAGATTGGGGGAGAGGTTGGGCTGGTTATACATATTTAAAAGGAGGTTTTTGAAAGTAAATGCAGATAAGAGCAAGGTAATGGTTGTAGGTGAGGAGAATCCGCAGTTTGAAATCATGTCGAATATTAAACAACTGGAATAGGTATCGGAGTTTAAGTGTTTAGGTTATATGTTAGACGAAATGGTAACTGACGATGCTGAGAGTAGTTGGAAAGTAATGGGAGGTAGGAAGGTGGTTGGCATAATTAAATCTTTCGTGAATGCAAGGGGACTAATTCTTGAGTGCGTTAGGGTTCTGCATTAGGGCATGTTTTTTCATGTGTTAACGTATAGTAGTGTAGTTATACTATGGTGTGGAGTAAGAGGCATAGATCTAAGGTCCAGTTTGTTCGGATGGATAATCTCAAGCTACTGCTAGATGTGAGAAGAATTGAAAAAAATATGAAATCTAAACATTAAGAAGTTGTGTGGAATGACGGAAGGAGTATGTGAGAGAATAAATGAGAGAGTATTAAAGTGGTTTGGTCAGAGAAAGGATAGATGGTATTGGATTGGCTAATCGGTTGAATAGTGATGAATATGTTGGGAAGCAACCGGCTGGGATATCGAAGAAAAGGTAGATTAAATCACTGGCCAACAAAAAAAAATTTTCTTTTTTGCTGCCAAGGATATTTTATCAAATTTATAGTATATCGGGTGTGCTGATTTCAGAAATGACAGTAGTTTTCCAAGATTGGCTCTAGTTCTTGAGATACAGGGTGTTCCAGATATACTCTTATTACAAATATCATGTTTTTAATCGCATATTTCTACAGTAGTAATACGTTTGTATTTCTTTTTAAGGGGCTTACCTTATATATATTATTTTTTCTATTTTCAGAACACTATGAGTACTTCACGAAGAGCCTGTTTGAATAACCCCAATGTATTCTGCTACATCTGTGGTGAATATTGCCAGGAGAACCAAAGAAGAAATATTACTAACTTTGTGAAGCAAGCATATCTGGCATACTTTGGACATGAAACTCGGAGACCAAGATAAGTTCTTGGGCTCCCATATGTATGTTTTAAAACGTGTTGTTCAAAATCTACGTCAGCTGGAAAAATGGACCGAAGAAAATGTTTAAAATTCTCTTCCTCTGGTATGACGGGAGCCAAAGAATCACCACATGTGATTGTTATTTTTGTTTGGTTAATGTGAAAGGTATCAATCGTTACAAGAACGTAAATTTGAGTATCTGGATTTGGAATCAGCAAGGCGACCTGTACCACACTCCGACGATGTCCCCATCCCAGTGTTCACTACACTCCCAGACCTAGCATTGTCTGATGAAGAAGATATGCAGGATTTGGTGTGCACACGTGCAGATAGCGGTAGTGAATATGAAGAAGAAAGTACTTCTACACAGCAACAGTTCTCCCAAAACGAAAGATCAATGACTTTAGTACGCAGAAGTTAAGTCTCTCTCAAGCAAGATTTGAGCTATTTAGCATCTAGGGACTAAGTGCAAAGAACTGGTTTCTCAAGGCCGAATGTAAAATAACCTTTTTTCGGACAGAAGTAGTACTTCTTCCAGATTTGCGCTGACGAAGAAAGAATTACTAACATTCGGATCAGGCCTATAGTCAGGATCCAAAGGGGGTTACCTAAATACCCGACCGGAAGATTGGCGATTGTTTATGGATAGTTCAACGAGAAGCTTGAAGTGTGTTTTTATTGTACAATGGCAATAGTTATGCATCCGATTCCAATAAGTCACTTAATCAAAACTGAAAGATAAGAATCTAATAATCTTTCAGAAATGTTCCGAGAAAGCTTAGATATAATGAAACACCAGTGGTCTATACTGCTGTTGATTGGAAGAATGGTCAACATCTTACTTGAGGACATCAAAGCGATAAACAAAATTGCCCTTGTTTTTCATCAGCGTCAGTGGACAGTAGAACTAAGGGCCATGGAAAAAGTTGTATGGCCTGATGAGGGAAAATATGACTGTAGGTGCATCAATATCATTAACGAACCACTGGATTGACAGGGGAAAAATTATTTCCCACCACTCCACATTCAAACTAGGAATGATGAAGCATCTTGTAGGCGCCCTAGACAAGTGCGTGAATGTATTCATACATTGCAGCTTTTTTCCAGGGTTGGAGCATGGAGAAGAAACTCAAAGCCTGGAATCTTAGCGGCCCTCCAAATTCGCCAATCATCAAGTCGATGACAATTTTATAAATTCCATGGACTGATATTGAAGCATCTGCTGGGAAAGTTTTGTCTTGGTTGTTCATAACTTTTTGGGCAACCATAAATCTGCCAACAACTATGTAGAACTCGTACGGAAAATGCTTTCAGACTTCAAAAAATTTGAATGCTAATATGAGCATTAAAAGTTCACTTTCTACCTAGTCACTTAGATCGGTTTCCGGATAATCTAGATGTTATAGTGAGGAAGAATGGGAGAGGTTCATCAAATCATCAGGTGATGGAAAGAAAGATACCAAGAAGATGGGATACACACACACGTGATGGCAGACTATTGTTGGAGCCTTCAACGTGATTGCCCACATTCTGCACACAGAAGACAATCATATTGACAGCGATTTGTAATGCATTAATTGTACTGAATTGAATGTTTTGACCTATTAGCATTTTATGTACTTACTCATTAACAATTTGATATAATATCTTCGTGTTTTTTTGGTGAATTACGTTACAACTAACATAATTGTTGTTATAATGATTTTTTTCAATAGATCATTCATTATCTCAAAAACTAGAGCCAAATCTAGGAAAACGGAGTCATTATTTTCGGGAATCGGCAACAAGGTACCTATTAAATGACCGTCAAATGTTTTGCCGCAAAATCTTTGTTGGCCAGTGAATTATGAGTCAGAAATAGAATGCTTGAAAGAAAGGAATGTGGATTCAATTTCGTTCAAGCTATAGGAATGGTGCATATAGAAATGAAAGGTTTGATTTATGAAGGGACATGGCTGTGGACCTAGTCAAAGGATGAACCCTGACATCAGTGAAATAACACAACGGGGGTCTGTCACGGTGGGTGAAGATCAAAGGTAAATTTTGGCTGCGACGGGCATGCATTTAAGGTATGAGGGGGTGGTATTGAGGGGGGGGGACATTTTTGGCTGACTTAGCGTGTGTTATTTTATTAACTCTTCTGCTTCTTGTGCATGATTATACACACCACCTCAATCTGTAGTGAGCCGTGGAGAACCTGAATATATATATATATATATATATTTATATATATAATATATATATATATATAATATATATATATAATATATATATTTATATAAATATTATATTGAGTATGTAAAAAAAACATATATAATATCATTGCTATATATAGCATAGAAATAATCTGGGTTTGGGAAGTACCATTTTTCAAAGTAACACAGTACAAGGTACAATTACCTAGAATTGTTCAAGTACATACAAGTACTTTAGAATTTGATTTCAAGTACAGTAACAAGTTACAAGTACATGGCATCAAGTACCAAGTACAAGTACAAGTACCTTATGAAAACTTGCATAATATATTATATATTATACTATATATATATATATATTATATATATTATAATATATATATATATATATATATATATATATATTATATATTAATTATACCTATATAACCTATATATATACTATATAATAATCATCATCTCATCATCATCATCATCATCATCATCATCATTCAATCAGTCTCATCAATATTCATCTTCACCAGATACATGAAGGTTGTACTAATCAGATAAGATAGAAATATTGGAAGAAACCGAAGAATATGCAGAAGTGGGGGCAGGAAGACTTTACCGCCCCAACACCCCCTTTTTATACAAGTCTAGTGAGAAACTCATCGCATCATTAAAAATCCCACCCTAGCAGCTTCGCGGCCGACGATGGCCCTCACGTATGAAAATCTCGTCAAGAGAGGTTCATAACCTTGGCACGCAGGTGGGCTACAAACCATACCTCCTCACAAACAGCCTCCATTCACTCCTGTTTTTGCAACCTTATCTTCTCGCCTCTGCCAAACTCACATTTCTCTCCTCGGGATTCCTTTTCTGACTCAATCACTTTTCTTCGGTCTCCCAGTCCGTCTGTCGATTGCCAACACACTCAACCACCTTATGCATCGTTAACCGACCGACTACTCCATCCTTTTCACAGACCAAACCATCTCAACGTACTCTTATTTATTTCTCTCATTTACCCATTCTCCACACCAAACAACTCTCTAATACGTTCTTCCCTTATTTTTATCATTTCTTTTTCACACCTAACAGTACCTAAGATGTCCATCTGAACACATTTGTACTTTAGATCTTATACCTCTTATTTCCAGACCATAAGTCCACTACTATACATTAAACACGGTAAACATACTTTCACTGTAACGACCCTCAGCGCACTCAAGACTTAGGTCCCTTTATCTCTAAAAGCGATCTAAGTGCACCAGTCACCATAGTACGAAGCTCAAACTTTCCTTACTACACTCTGGCATCATTCCCTCCCTTTCATTCAACTATATCCTAATATTTTAATTCAGACACCTTTACCAGCTTGTTATCACCATATCTAACATAACTTCACACCGAGGAACTGTCCTCACCCACAACCATAAACTTACTCTTATCTTACGTTTGACGTTTTCAAACCCCCTCTTTTACACATCCTGCCCAAATCCATCTACCAATCTTCTCAAACTCTTTTCAGATCCCACACAAAAACCAAATCATCCTCAAATAATAGGAGGAAACCCTCCACTCTCTTCCATTCCCCATATTCCTAACCCACTATCCATTTCACCCTTCACCTTAATCTTTCAATAAACCTCATCCATTTACAGATTGGATCGCCAAGGAGACATAGCACATCACTGCCTCACTTGCCTATTAATATTAAACCAATCACTTTCGTCTCTATTTATTTTTAATGTAATTTTTTTTCTATCGCCATACATATTTTCGATTCATTCAGAAGCTTGCCTCCTTGATTCCATTCACTAACACCTGCCATAGAGCCTTCCTCATATCATACGCCTGTGTGCAAATCCATAAATCCTAAATACAATTATTCTTCTCCTCCCTCATTTTTCCAATCATTTTTTTCAATGTACAGATTTGATACATCCTCGACCACTTCTAAACGCACCTTGTCTTTCCCCAAATCAGGTCCCTTCAGTCATCGACCGCACTCTTTCGACCCAAGATACCCAGCATATATCTTCCCTACAACACTCATATAAACTATGTTACACTATAATACTTACAGGTACCTTATCCCCCTTACCCTTATATAATGGGTACTAATATTGCTCTCTCCAATCCCTCGGAACTAACCCTCCATAAACGCTTTTTTATACAACTTCCAAATCCAATCAATCACCATTCTTCGCCTATATATATATATATTATAATATATATACTATACATATATTATATTATATAATATATATATTATTATATATATATATATATATATATAATAATATATATTATATATACTCATATTACATATTCAGGGATGGGCCGGATAGTGAATTAGCCGGATACCGAATATCCGGCCGGATATCCGGATAGCTGAATTAGCCGGTACCGGATACCGGATATCCGGCAGTCGGTTATATAGCGTCGGGCTGGGTGACTGAAATAAAAAAAAATTTTTTTTTGGCTCATTCAATAGCCACACGTTTTATTTAGATTATCTTAATTCTAGAGAGTTTTTATATTTCTGTAAAAAATATAATTAAATTAGTGTATAAAATGTCCTTAAATAGGGAATTCACATTTGAAAAATGCGAGATTTTTTTTAACTTTATTTTAAATGAAAAAAGTTATGAGCAGATTTTAATGATATATTTTTTCAGTGTATACAGATGAGTATGTTAGCTTAACTGGCAAACTAAATTATTGTTCCAAACAGTTCATAGTGGTTAAATCGCTGGGCCTATCTCCGATTTCATCCCCGCCCCCCATAAAAATTGATGATGGGGTGAATTGGGCCACCATTGTTAATTCTTATTTTATGTAGCCTATTATGATTGATTTTAATACGTATAGCTAATTTAAATATAATAAAAAAGTTACTTATATTAAAAGATAAAAATTAAAATAAAAAATGAAATTTATATGAAAATATGTGATTCTGTAAAAACAAAATTTGTCCCACGAATGGGGTTAATTGGGCCACCACATTTTTTATTCTTATTTATTATCATTATTGAAATTTTTAATATTTTATACATTTTAATAAATAAACAATTTCTATATTGAAGTAAAAATTAAAATATAAAATTGAATTGTTATTACATAATAAGGAGGAATTTAAAAAGTATGGCCAATTCACCCCCACCAATGGTGTCCGATTCACCCTTCAAATGAGTCTAAATGAGCTTTATTTAAACTTTAATAAAACTAGATTATTAGAATTACATGATTATTTTTTTTGGTGTGCTCATATTGAACAAATGTCGGTCGAAGATTTCGAAAAAAAAAAAAATCCAAAAAGTTTATTTAGGGGAAAGTGGGGGAGACGAAGTTATACCATAAGTAAGCCAACGCAACCCGCGCCGATGCTATACCAGGATATATTATTTAGTATATATATATTATATATATAATAATATATACTATATTATATATAATATAATATAATACATAATATATATATATATATATATAATATATCTATTATATTATATATAATATTTTAGGCAGTCTCTAGATTAGGAGCCCCCTGTATCTAAAAAAAAAACACTATATCTAATAAAAACTTAATATATTTTGAATTCAGCGTAAAATATATTTGCAAGAAACTAAAAAAAAAATAATTATTGATTTTAATAAATAACTCCAAAAAATATTATAATCGTACGTTTCCAAGCTTAATTTAAACATACCCATAAAAAAATAAACGTTTTCCTTATATCTTTTCAATATCTCTTTTCAATACTTTTGGGGAAACTAAAAATAATGGGCAAAAATTAAAAATTTAAAAAAAAAAATTAAAGTTTAAATTTAATTAAAAAAATTAAAATTGCATGTAGGTTAGGTTAGGTCAGGTCAGGTCATCAAAAAAATTTAAATTTCTCGAACATCTATCTATCATAGGTGTGTATGGTGTGTGTGTGTGTGTGTGCGTGCGTGTGTGTGTGTGTTCGTGTGTGTGGTGTGTGTGTGGTGTGGTTATGTGTGTTCGTCGCGCGTATTGTTCGCTTAACATTGAAAAAGGAAAATATGGGGCTCATACCTTGGAAACGCGAAAATTGGGGGAACGAGAGATTTCAACTACCATGAAACCTAAAATATTATGATGATGACTTTCTTTTATCTCACTTATTTTAATTTCTTCTTCATTTCCTCCATTACAATGCGCTGATATCAAAAATGTATTCAGTTTTTAGTAGCTATCATAGTTTTTTTAACATACATGGGAATCTAATCTGGAGGCTGACCTATATTTATATATATATATAATATATATATATATATATATATATTATAATATATATATTATATATATATATATATATATATATATATATATATATAATATATATATATATATTATAGTATACTATATATATATATATATATATATTACATATATATATTATATAATAATATATATATATATATATATCTCAGACGGTGGGACGTCCGCAATTTAAGTCCGCAATTCCGCAATTGCGGAATACCAAAATAAATTGAGGAATTGCAATTGCGATAATTGGAAAAATGTTGTGGAATTGCAGTTAGCGGGAATGCCTATATCATTCCGCAGTTAGAGGACTACCAAAAAAAAAATTGTGGAGTTTCGGAAGGCCAAAATTTATAGTCCACAAATTTTACACGTTGGCCATCTTTCTTTTGTTTTTTCGGAAAAATCGTTTTTTTTTTATTTTTTGTTTTTTTTTCTTCTTCAAAGGTCATGTTTTAAACAGTTTCTTTTATTTCTGATGTAAAAATTTATCGAAGATTATAAAATGATATTGAGTGTTACTATTAATTGACCGATTCTCAATATCGATAATATTCAATTTCTCGATTGTCCTATAAAGTTATAATCGATATTGACCATTTATTGCGATAGCACCACTTTTCTTAATAGCAGACATATATTTATTTCCAACATCATTTTATCAAGTTTTGTGCCTGACATTTGCTCTGATTTTTATATTTTATCACTGACAGGCGCGGGTAAACATTTGAGAATAAATTCGTGTTTTTTTTATTAATAAATCTGAGAATGTGGTATATATTACTGGTAAATAATACAATGCTTAAACACGTTAAAATAAGCAGTCGGTAAATTACTATTTAGTAATCTACACATACTTAAACGGAGAATAAATTGTGGTGAAAAAATTTGCATTAAACATGTGTCTTGGTAGCTTAATTCCATTATAAAATATATAACTTGACGATATATATCGCTTTAGATGTTAAAATGGTTTCTATTATAAAATTTTAATCTTACCATATTTTTAACATAAATGTATGAAACGTGTCACCAAGCAATTTCAAATAAATTGTAGTTGTACAGGTTCAAATAATGATGAAAGCAATAAAAATAACAGCATTTCCAACATCGAATTCGTAAACAAGTAATGATAATATATTATATATATATCATCTACTATATATATATATATATATATATATATATATATATCATATATATATATATATATATTTATCTATTTATATATTATATATATATATATATTCTTCAAAGTTATTTGGAGATATCTTCCCCAAACGAGAAGAACCTACTAGGGAAGTAATTATCCGGTTATCCGGCCGGATACCGGATAGTCAAAAACTTGGCCAGATAGGCCGGATACCGGATAGTTGCCGGATATCCGGCCCATCCCTAATTGTATTCCCTATAAATTTTTATATTTCGAGTACAGTCAGGATCTCAAATAATCAAATAGTCTTGAAATAAAAATATAAAACTCATCCAATACTATCAATATATAATAAAATCAATAAAAATCTAAAAAATATAAAAAGAATAAAATCAATTAAATTAATAAGTTTTATTCACAATAAAATCAAATAAAAAATATAATAATAATAAAATAAGTACAAAAAAAATAAAATATAAAATAATAAAAATATAAAATAAAATAAATATAAATAAAAATTTAAAATAATAAAATATAATATTATTAATAATAAAAGATATAATAATGTATAATATATACTAATATAATATTATATATATATCTAAATAATAGTGTATATATATATATGGTATGATAATAGTTGTGTAATTATAGTGTCTGTGTTCTGTGCTTCAATCTGATGAGAGTTTGAGATTGGTAGAGAGATTTGACAGAGTGTGTAAAAGAAGGGGTTTGAAGGTAAACGTAAATAAGAGTAAGGTTAGGGTTGTGAGTTAGGACAGTCTCCAGTGTGAAGTTATTATGTTAGATGTTGAGAAGCTGGAACAAGTGACTGATTTTAATATTTAATTGAGTATATAGTGGGACGAAAAGGGAGACGGATGATGTCCGATGTAGCAATAATATTTTTGGGAATTGCAGGAGGTGGGCTAGTGCTTAAATTTAAATCCTTGGTGGGTGTAAAGAGACTAAGTCTTGAGTGCGCTAGGGTCTTACGTAGGGGTATGTTTGTAATATGTCTGAATGATATAGAAGGATGATGGTGTGAAGATGGTGTTAGAAGAATTGACTAAAAGAAATGGCATGGAGAAACAACGTGACAGGTATGGTTGGGAAAAAAAGGGATAATGAGAGCGATAAATGAAAGTACGTTGATTTTTTGATATCATTGTCAGTGGAAAGGTTCATGATGATAGCTCGGTTCGGTAGCGGATGTTACTAGTGGTGAGTTTTTGGGAATCGGCTGGCTCAGGAGACCGATAAGAAATAAGTGGATTGATCAGCAAAGAATTTTGGAGATGTTAGAGTTTGGCAGGGGCGAGAAGAAAGGTGCCTAATATGTGTGTGTGGTGTGTTGGAGTGTGTGTGCAGGTTTTGTGAGGTGTAATGTTATGGTCCCCCCCCCCTGCCCCTCCCCCTCTCCCCTCTTCTCTCTCTCTTCTTTCTTGGCCCAAGGGATGAACCCAACATTGGCGAGATGCCATCATAGTTGAGGGTCCATCGAGGTCCCGTGAGCTTCTAGGGTTGTATTTCTGACTGGGGAGAGTTACTAATATGGTATTAAAGGGAGTAAGGCTGGGCTTTCTTTTCGACTTGCTGTCATATTCTTCTATTTATTTTAATATTTCCGGGTGTCATATTATTACCCTCAGTCTTGGGAAAAAAAAGCTAGCTTGAGTGATTGATGAATGATGGTTTGAATGATGATGATGATTATGATGATTGATATCTATATATAGATATATATGGTATATATATATATATATTTATATAATATATAGACATATATTATATATATATATATAATATATATATATATATATATATTATAATATTATATATATATTTACCGATATATAATATATATATATATATATATATATATAATATATATTATTATTATATTATACTATATAATATATATATTATTTATATATTATATATATACTATATATATATTTTATATTATATATTTATTGTATATATTATTATATATAATTATATATATATATAATTATATAATATATATATATATATTATATTATATATTATATATAAATATATATACCCTATTATATATATTATATATATATAATAATATATATATGATATATATTATATATATATATAATATATTATATATATATATATATATATATATTATTAATAAATAATGGCATACTTAATATTCATTAAATGGAATTTATTTAGAATTACATAATAAGAAATAATAATATCAATACGTAGAAAATGGATAAAAAGAAAATAAAAAATATTGGCAAGTTAAAAATGCCAAAGTACTTGCAAGTACCAAGCACAAATACCAAGTACAAAAGGCTCAGACAAGTACAAGTACAAGTACATGGGTTTTAGAAACTGCAGTACCAGTACAAGTACACAGTACTCCAAAAAAATGGTACTTAATTACCAGTTACAAAGTACAAGTACTTGTACTTGAACCCAACCCATGTATATATAATATATAATATATATATATAATATTTATCTATATATACTATTATATATATATATCTATATATATTTATATTAATTATACTATATATATAATATATATATTAATTATATACTACATATATATTGGGAGATCAAAGGCAGATACTAATTCTAAGCGGGTCATGGAAGAATAGCATGAAACGGTCAATGTTAAACCTTGTTTATTATTTTACTTTGGTTTACTGATTTTACGTTTAATGCGAAGAAAAGGAATATACACATCCAAGCCAAAAAAAAAAATGATTTTGGTTATGCTTTCTGCATACTCGTGATGCTTGTACCAACTTGAAACGTAATCGTCCCTTAGGATATCAAAAGTTTCTGATTCTTCTTAATTAGCAGAATCTTGGACCATTTGGTGGAATCTCGGGAGATGAACCGGAATCCAAAAATAAGAAAGTGATCATAGAATCCAAAGGTGGAAGAGTTAACAATATAAGAGAAAGATTGAAGTTTAAAAATAAATAAATATTATGATCAGTGGAGTCAGAGTCGGAGTCGGAGTCGGAGTCGGAGTCAGAGTCAGAGTCGGAGTCTGTAACTTTAAAAATAGTAGAGTTGGAGTCAGAAAATTTGAACTGACAAAGTTATGAATTGTGACTTCTGTGAGTGACTTCAATCGCTTCATACAAGTTCACTCACTTGTGACTTCCACATCACAAAATGCAATTGTCGAAACCTTCGAAGTTTTTTTTAACCTGCCCTTTATGTAATTATATTCTAATGAATTTAACCTTCAACCTTATTCCATCTATATTTAAGATGCTGAAGAAGTAAAAAACACTCCAGGTACGAAGAGAAATTTCTCACATTGACAATGTATTCTACTAGCTGCTGTTTACATTAATCCTATCTACAGAGTAAGCTTAAATGAAGATCATCAACAAAAAGCTAAATCTGCACTTTGCAACGTAGCCATTTGAAAAGGTTGCAAGAAGTCCAAGAAGAAAAGAATACATCTGACGTATTGTAAGTGATGAAACTACACTTATCCCCATTACTACCTGCTCAATTCACTTTTAGAAGCTCAGAATAAGGAGTATGAAAAGCTTTAATATTTTGGAAGGTTTTAGTCTCGAAAAGCTTCGACTGGTTCAAGAAAAGGTCAAGGTTCTTCCTCTCTTGAACACCAATCTTCCATAACTTTAAAAAATTTCTCTGCGGCAGAGAGAAGTTGAAAAAATTGATATAACTTAGAAGCTTAAATAGAGAGGGCACATTGATAAGCATCCAGAACACTGTACAAGAAGCTGCAATTGCTGTTACTTATCTACATCCAAAGCAAGTTAGCGTTGAACGGCTTTTCTGCTCTTAGCTCATTATAAAATCAGACCTAAGGGGAAAAATGAAGGAGGACCTGGCAGATGCTATTCTAGTTTTTAAGAAGACTAATTTCATTCAGTGAGTAGATGACACTAGATGTAAGTTCATGTAAGTTTATTGTAGCAGTTACATATATATATTAATATATAATATATATATTATATATATAAGATTATATTTATATTTATATAATATATATAAGTATTATATATTATATATTATATTATATATATATATATATGATATATATATATATATATATATATTATATATATAGCACTCTTAATATATATATATATTATATCATATATATTTATATATTATATATATATATTATATATATATATTATATTTATATATAATATATATATATATGATATATATATATATATATATATATATATACGATATATAATATATATATATAACACCCCCCGAAATTATTTATCAAAATTTTTTGGATTGCTTAAGTCTCTTAATTATAATTTTACATAATAATAAAAATAATAGTTAATCAAAGCAAATTAGAGTTTATATATTTTATAATGTTTTACCAAAAAAATCATTTTAGTTTGTGAAGATTTCTTAGTTTAAATGGCTGTTATTTAATATATTATAGGATTTTTTTTTTTTTGTTTTTTTTTACAAGATAAAACACCATTCTCACGGGCAGAGGCCTAATCAAGGAGGAGGTGTACTCATTTAACGTCCGAGCAGAACGGGAACCAAGCCCAAGGAGAGAATAGCTCCATTCTCCCACGACCAGTTGCGAACCTGGGACCTCGCTTTGTTGGCGGAGTCTCTAACACTGAGCTATCGGGCGCTTTATATAAATAAATATATTTTTAAAAAAAACAATAATACACACATATAACATACATAATACATTCACGTAACCTAAATACATATAAACATAACACAATATATATACAAATATAAATATCCACTACTATTATTAATACTATCACTATCATTACTCTCATTATCACTACTATCACTATCACTGCACTATTTTTTAATCATTAATATTGTTATGCCTACACAATATTTCACAAAATATTAATATCCAAAACTATTCACTATATTAAAAATTTCATTAACTAATATTACACTGTATTATTATTCATATCAACACAATCACTTATGCTATACTAATTACTATTTTTATATATAATTTCACTAATATTACAAGTATTTACCAATATGCACCATCTTAAAAATATCATTAACATTATTATTATTTATCATTATCAACAAAATCACTGTTATTACTATTATGTATGTTCACGCATATATCACCCATTCGCGGAAGATAAATGTGATAGAAGGGTTTCCAGCCCCTTGGCTTACCAGTGGAAGAGAATTGGAAAATTTACTTTCATATGACTCGACGATAAACTTGGGAAACGTATATAAAAAAACTCCAACCTAGTGTTGCCTACTTACTCTTTATAATGTTATATTTGAATCGATTATCTAAAACTGCAAATGGAAATGATTTCAAATTTTTCTTGCTCCTTTCAAGCCCGATTAGAATTGTCATAAATTTAAATGATTTAAAATTTTACATTTTAAAATCCCAACAATCGTAAATTTTTTTTTCTTGAAACCTCCACACCGATGATTGAATCAACCCGTCGCATCACTCTCTCTTCCTCTCTCCAAAACATCCAACAAAATCTTGCAGCAGTTCAAAGATTGACTCATTTTCTTCAATAAATCGCCTCTGACTACCCTTCTCCTTTCCAATCTCTCTCTCTCTTCTGGTCCCTCTATATTTCGGCTCCCCTCTGGTTTCCACTGAGTCCACACTCGTCGACGTCGAATCACACATATTATATATAATATATATCATATATATATATATATATAATATAATATTATATAATATATATATTATATATATATATATGCTAATATAAGATTTCTACTATTATATAATATATATATAAATATATATATATATAGAATATAATATGCACATTTTTATATTTATATATATTTTTTATTCTACATTATAATATATATATATACATATATATATATATATATATACTATATATACTATATATAATATATATATATATAACCATTTTTTTATTTATATTTTCATTCGAAATATATTTATATACTATATCCTATATATATTATAATATGATCCAAGTATTTTTAAATTATTTTTCATTTTCTTATAGACTATATATTATATATAATATATATTATATATAGATAAGATATATATATATTTATATATTATATATATATATATATATATATATATATATAAATATATATAGGGAAAGTTAAAGATAGTAGAATATACTCTGGTAAAATATATGTTCATATATATATTATATATATATATATATATATATATATATAAATATATATATTGATTAATAATAGAAATATAATATAAAAAATATTTATATTTATTTATTTCATTTCTACTATAATATATATATATACTATATATATATATATATATATATATATTCTATTTATAAATGTCATGTAAGGATATTATATAAATATTATTATATATAATTTTACAACTGCTAATACTCTCACAGTTCAAAAATATAGAGAATTTTTTAATCTCTATTATTGGGCTCGAACTCGAGTCCTCGCTGTGTATAGCATGTTTTACCACTGGACATCGTGAGCTAAATGGAAACCATGGAAAAATACTTTCTCCCCAGAGCTTCCCCGCTCACACTCGGGTCACACTCAGAGAAGAGGATTTATCAATATCATTTGTACAAACTATTAATACTCTCACAATTCAAAAATATAAAGAATTTTTTTTTTTTTTGTGGGAGTATTAGCAGTTGTAAAATGATATTGATACATCCTTTCCCTGAGTGACCCGAGTGTAAGCGGGGAGTTTCTGGGAAGAAAGTTATGGTCTTCCAGGTTTCCTTTTAACTCATCCGTGTTCCAGTGGTAAAACATTGCCTTAGCCCAACAGCGAGGGCTCGGAGTTCGAGGCCCAACAGGAGAGATTAAAAAAATCTTATATATATATTATATATATATATAATATATAATATATATATTTATATATATATATATATATATAATATAATATATATATATATATATATATATATAGGGAGTATGTAAATTGTCATGAGTGCAAGCATGTGTGTTTGTGTAAATACACCATGAAAACAGAGTAAATAACTAAAGAATATTTTTTATGAAAAATTCAACAAGGAAAAAATATTTGTACAATATGAAAAAAAACTATTTAAAAAACTATTAAGGAAAATTATTAATATCCAACGAGTTCCCAAAGAATTTGCAAGAGTTTTATTTCACAAAGAATTGGAACTATTTCTGACGTGTCTTGTAGGGACTTCGGAGTCGTTGATTGTCGAGGGATGTGTTGAAACATGTTTTATGT
>JABUQX010007464.1:30000-61205 GCA_015478945.1 Trachelipus rathkii | reverse complement strand
GTGCTTTCTGGTTCCTAACTTTCATTGGCAGCCAGGACTCGCAAATTCGTGTGCTGGGATAGGTCTCCCATAGAGTATTTGCTACCTGCCTTCTGCCTCCCCCGTACGCAGTGGTTGCTGGTCCCCAACTCATTTAGAGTTCCAGGACTCGCAGTGGTTGCTGGAGTTCAACCCCTACTCACGCAGTGGTTGCTGGTGATAGGTCCCATTAGGTAGTATTTGCTACCTGGCCTTCTGCCTCCCCCGGACGCAGTGGTTGCTGGTCCCCAACTCATTTGGAGTTCCAGGACTCGCAGTGGTTGCTGGAGTTCAATCCCTACTCATCGCATGCTGGGTGCTGGCTGATAGTCCACTTAGTAGTAATTGCTACCTGGCCTTCTGCCTCCTCCGAACGCAGTGGTTCCTGGTTCCCAACTCATTTGGAGTTCCAACCCTATACACGCAGTGGTTGCTGGTGATAGGTTCCTCCCCATGTATTAACATTTAATGTTCAAAGTCTTATGCCGTATTTTATATTTTCTAGCTAATTAATTTCTGTTGAGTCCTTAGTTTTTAGTTCAAGAGCCGTTGTTGAGCCTGTGTGTTGAACTTGTTCACGCTAACTCCGAAGTTACCATCTTGTCCGCTCATTTGAGGTCACGTGTCACATTGTGCCTAAATCTTACATGAAGTACTACGCTACCGATTTATGTCATACCATATTGCCCGTTTATGTTAAATAAAGTATTATATTTCAATAAAATCATTGTTAATAAAAAGGTTTTCTTATCCTGTCACCTGAAAATTGTCTTGTCCTAATTTTAAACTTTACATTTGGTGGCAGTCTCGTTGTGACAATCTCACAGTAGACAATTTCACAGCATTTCCTTTGCTATACAGGTGACAGGTCGTTATTAACAAAGTTCAATAGTAAAAAGAATCTTTAATAATAAAAATAACGTTAGTAATAAAAATTGATAGTAAAAATAACCTTTTAATAATAGAAGTAACGTTGTTATTAAATTTTATTAGTAAAAATTAATGTTAATAATAAAATTCAATAGTAAAATATTTTTAAATAATAAAAATTAACGTTAATAAAATTCAACAGTAAAATAACTTTTCAATAGTAAAAGTAACATAAACATTAAACTATAATAGTAAAAGTAACGTTAATAATAAAATTCAGTAGTAAAATTTAGCATTCATTTATAAAATTATCATTATTAAACCCATTTACAGTTTAAAACATGGCTAACGAATAAAATCACTTACCTTTTTCTAGTGTTTTGGGAAAATTGAAACCATTCAATGGTAAAACCAGTTTTAAGAGCTTTTTAACTAAATGAGACTGAGCCTTTTCAAGGAAAGAAAAGAAAAAGAAAGAAAAAGAAATCTATCCAAATAAACGATAGTTATAGTAGTCATACTAATAATGATAATATTGAGACATAATGATTTTAATGGATATTTTTGATAAAATAAAGCCGATAGTATAACTATGACAATACAAAAGACAGATCATAAATTAAATGGCAATAGCAGATGATAATTATAATTTCCTATAGTGAGATGAGGATAATAATAAATCTATAATATTAAAGGTACGATTATAGACATAATGAATAATGGAAGAAGATGTGATAAAGCATCGATGTTGCAAGATCTAAGTTACAAAATATCGTGATGACGTTGATAATATGATAAAAAAATTTCAAGCATTTTGAATAATAGTAAGAATGCAGCGTTTAATATTAATAATAAAGGCGAAAACTGTAACAGTAAAGGTAAATCAGTAAATAATTTTTCCTTCTTAAATCTTTACTTGGATCATTTAAGGTTGTTTAATAGTAATAATGAGAGTAACAGCGACGATAATATTTCCCATAACAACAATGACAATAGTATTAACGAAAAGAGTGGTAAGAATAGTAAGAATCCTGTAAATAGCTTTTCTTTTTTCAATCTTTATCTGGAACATTTAAATAAAAAGGACAATAATATTAACCGTAACATTGATATTGATAATGATGAGGAGGAAAGAAGAGATGATATTAGTAACGAAGGCAATATTTAGTCTACAAATATCCTTTTAATTCCTAATCAGGAACATTTAATGTATCTTTCCCTTATAGTTTGTTCATTCCCTTAAGAAATTACTGTTTATGCATGTAACAGTAATTTTTCATAAGATGATTAAAGTAATTGTAAGGTAATAAATTCCGAGAAATTTTAGAAGTATGCAAACTGTTGTTTAATTTATTAATGAAGATTATTTGTAATAGCAGTCCTTAAATGTTTAAAAGTTATGAATTATGCCCTTACTTATTTAGTGATTTATGATGATAATTTTTTAATGTTGTTGTGAATTAAAGTAATTAACTTATTGTTTGCATAAAGACAATGTTAAAGAAAGATATGAGGAAAGAGACTAGAGAAATCATTTAAAAAAGAATGTTCCAGAACATGCTCGCTATTATCCTTTTCGATTTGAATTTTAATATTAGTTGATTACTGGAAATCATAAATAATGTGGAATTTTAATTTGAGTATTGCTTGGTTCTCTTATAAGTTTCTCTAAGTTAGTTAAAGTATTTTATGATTATTGATTTGATTGAAGTTACTGAGTGTCCTTTAAAAGATTTTAGTAATGCATGAAAGTTTTTAAAGCCATGATAATTGATTTGTTTCTGTTTGCAACAGAGTATTATTTATATAGCTATAGGCTATGGCAGAAGAGAGTTTAACCCACTACTCTTATTGGTTTTGCCTCGCGCGTTGCACATAGGTCTTGGAAAACTTCCTTTACCGGTTAAGTCCCAGCATGGTCTGCATTTTCTAAGGAAACGCCATTTGTAAGCCGCTGAACCTAGAACTAGGATGGTGAGTAAAGCGCTTAACTCACGCATGCTACTTCATATATTCTTTTTTTCTTTTGTAATTATTTTATGCTGTTGATAATGATTAAACTGATCAAAGGTTTTGTGTGAATAGTTTTTACGAAAAGAAATCCATGGTATTAAATTTTGAGAACTTTGAAATGATTAAAGTAATTAAGTAATGAAAAGAATGAGAAATGTTTTGTTGAAATTTGAGAGGAATGCTGGGAAGTTAAGATCTAATGCGAAAGATCTCGGAATAAATTTAGTAATTTTTTTTTGCTTTAACGTAAACTTTCTTGTTTTTCCATTTAGTTTCTCGTTTCTGATTTAAGATTCTTGTAAATATGTAAATATAGGTTTAAGTTTGATAACTATTGCCGAAGTTCTAATATTATCGAAAAGTAAATAATTCAAGTAGAATTAACGTATATTGCTTATATTAGAATTAGTTTAGAATAAGTGTGAAATAATCTATCCTTTTATTAAAGAAGTTGAAATCTTAAAGAGGGGGTAATGTAAGATTTTTTCTTTTTTCATTCCAACTTCCTTTATAAAAGAACAGATTATAGAAGTTACCCTTAAAATTAGACTTTTAGTATAACTATTATATTTTCATTTTATGTACAAATATTGACGCTGTTTTATTATTTAAGTTACCCGTGTAACGAAGCTTTAAGATGTTTCCATAAAAGAATCTATTTTATTATTATAATTAAAATACAGTGCACTTTATTTGAATATGTTGTAAATAAATGTTATACAAATTAGAATATTAGAAAGAAACATTTAAAGTTGTATCTATGTTATTCATCAATTAGTCTCCTTCTGCCGTCTTGGGTATTTGCCTATACGTAACATTTTTCATAATTGCTTTTAAAACAATAATTTAATGTTATTTAAGTTTAGAAATAGTTAATATATTGTATAATATATTATTCCAATTACTTTTAACATAGTTTAAAAATTAATTTTAATATTCTAAATAGTGTAAATTTTTCTTTCCCGTTTTCTTCGAAGAATTTTAAGATTGTGACGTCCCATCAAGGCATCATTTTGATATATTTTTCAAAATCGTATTTAAAGTTTCCAAAGCTAGCATAATTAGTTTTAGATATAAATAGTAGTATTTAGTTCAATTCTGTCGTCCATCAAAGGAATATTAATGCCATGAGCAATAATATTAGCGTTAAAACGTTTCTTTGGGCTTTGATTTATAAATGCCATTTTTTTTAGCCTATTAAATATAAATTGTACCCTTTATTATCAAGGAAGTACGAATAATTTTGACCTATTTCAAAAGTGACGAAATTCTTGTGATCTACAATATAATGTTCTAAGAATAGGTCCATTGTTGTTTAATGTTACTTCGTTTCAAACTTCTTTGACGAAATAAACGAGACACGAGGATTTGAAAGGATTTCACGAAAGCAACCTGCGAGACAAGAAATATCTAGCCTCTCTTCAAAAAAAGGCAACTGTAGCTAAGCTACTTTAGAGCGACAATTAGTTTCTCAGTTGAACCTTTTCCTAGGACTCGCAGTGGTTGCTGGAGTTCAACCCCTATCCACGCAGTGGTGCTGGTGGTAGGTCCCTCTCTAGGTAGCTTGATGGCCTACCAGGCCGTCAGCCTTCCCCGAGCGCAGATGCGTGCTGGCTTCCCAACTCATTGGGAGTTCCAGGACTCGCAGTGGTTGCCCTGGAGTTCAACCGCCTACTCACGCAGTGCCGTTTGCTGGTGAAGGTTCCCATTAGCGCTAGTATTTGCTACCTGTGCCTTCTGCCTCCCCCAGACGCAGCTGGCTTTGCTGGCTCCCCAACTCATTTGGGAGTTCCAGGTCACAGTGATTGCTTGGCAGTTCAACCCCTACTCACGCATGCGTTGCTGCGTGGATAAAGGCTCCCATTAGCGTAGTCATTTGCTAACCTGGCCTTCCTTGCCTCCCCCGGACGCAGGTGCGTTGCATGTCCCCAACTCATTGAGTCCAGGACCACAGTGGTTGCCTGGAAGGTTCAACCCCTACTCACGCATGGTTGCTGGAGTCAATCCCCTAACTCACGCAGTTCGGTTGCCTGCGTGTTAGCGTCCCACTCTAGTTAGTATTGGCTACATGCCTTCTGCTCTTCCGAACGCAGTGGTTCCTGGTTCACCAACTCATATTGGAGTTTTCCAACCCTATACACCGCATGGTCTGCTGGTGATAGGTTCCTTCCCCATGTATTAACATTTATGCTTCAAAGTCTCTTGCCGTATTTTATATTTTCACGCTAATTAATTTCTGTTGAGTCCTAGTTTTTAGTTCAAGAGCGTTGTGCAGCCTGTGTATTGAACTGGCTTCCGCTAACTCCGACAAGTAACCATCTTGTCCGCCATTTTGAGGTCACGTGTCACCATTGTGCCAAATCTTGCATGAAGTAACTACGATACCGATTTATGGCATACCCAATATGCTGCTTTATGTTTAAATAAAGTATCTATTATTTCAATAAAATCATGTTAATAACAAGGTTTTCTTATCCTGTTACCTGAAAATTGTCTTGTCCTTAATTTTAAACTTTACAATATATATATATCATTATAATATATATTATATATATATATATATATATTATTATATCATATATATATATATATATATATACTATAAATCTTTATATATAGATTTATATAGATATATATATATATATATATATATATTATATATATATATATATATATATATATATATAATTATATCATATATCTAGTGATGGGACGATTCCAAAATTTTCCAGCCGATGCCGATTCCGATTCCGATTCCGAAAACTTCTCAAAAGCGTGCCGATTCGAGTAGCTTGAGATGAGACTGGTATTTTTTTTAAATGTTACTTTGGACATTCGGTAGGATCATTCTCCTGTAAATTGTTTGTTGGGGGGGAAAAAAAGAGACAAAAGATTTGGTTATTTTTTATCTTTTTCTATGATAATTATCGAACAAAATAATCTACAAACGCTCATGGTGCAAGATGCGTGTTTTTCTTCTTTTTTTTTAACAATGCAGCTGAAAATAAAATTTAAATATAAAAAATATATTACAATTAAGTAAGGTTATGTTGGGTTATTTAGTTTACATAGATTTAACTTTAATATTTCTTTAATTAGCTTCTTCCTATTACAACCGTTTGAAGCGACTGACAGCAAAGTACGTTATTATTGATGAAAAAAAATCTTTTTAAAGTTTGAAAAGAATACAAAATGGTTAATAAAAAAATACCATTTCGATGAAAGATCCTACTGAACAGCCTGTTATTTTTTATGTTTTTTTTTTTAATATTCTTTAATTAGCTTCTTATTACAACCGTTTGAAGCGACTGGCAACTCTATCTTCATGTTTATTGGTTAAAAAAAAAATACCTTCTAAAGTGGGAAAAATACAATACTTTAATAAAAAATAATAAATAATAAATAATAAATTTAAATTCTCTTCAGTAGAAAAAATATTATCCAAAATTTCGAATTTTGGGGAAAAAAAATCCTATAGAACTAAAAGACCTTTTCATTCAAATCATGAAGAATCATACAGCAAAACACAGATCTGGCTCAAACATTTAAAATCTTCTATAAAAAATGAAAACAATTTGTGTAATTATTATTATTATTATTATTATTATTATTATTATTATTATTATTATTATTATTATTATTATTATTATTATTATTTTTATTATTATTATTTATTTTAATTATCTATTAATTTATGTATTATTAGTATATTATTATTAGTATCATTATATTATTATTATATTTTATTATTATTATATAATTCATTATTATTATTATTATTTATGTATTTATCTATTGATATTATTATATATATATATATATATTATAACATATATTATATATAATAGTATACTATTATAATATATATATCTATATATACTATATATAGTATATAGTATATATATATATAGTATATATAATATATAAATATATATATAGTATATTATCATAAATATATATATTATATATATTATATATACTATATATATATATATATATAATTATAATATTTATATATATATAATTATTATAATATTATATATATATATATATAATATATATTATATTCATATATATATATAAATATTTATATATCTATATATTATATATATACTAATTAAATATTTGATATATATAATAATAATATATATTATTAATATATATTTATTATATATATATATATATAAATACTATATAAATATATATATTATTATATATATTAATAATTATAAAATATATATATATATAATATATAGATATACTATTATATAGTATATATATATTATAGTATATATATATATATATTAATATTTATATTATATATATATTATATATATTATTATATATATAATATACCTATTATATAATACTATATATATATATATATATATATATATATATATATATATTTATATATATAATATATTATTAATATATTATATATTATATATATATATATATAGTATATAAATAGATATATATTAATAATATATATATATATATTATATATAATATATAATATATATATATATATATAATATAGGTCCGTGAGAAGTTCGAACCCTGGTGTCATTGCATGTTTATAGGTTTAATAATTAAATATTAGTTTGATAATATTTATTTATTATTATTATATATAATTAATTAATATCATTATATTATAATTATTATTAATTATTATATTATTATATTAATTTTATTAATTTATATTATATATTACTTAAATATATATATAATATTATTATCACTCGGTATATATATATATATATATATAATATATATAATATATAATATAATGTAATTTATATATATATATATTATATATATTTATACGGTATATATATATAATATATATATATTATATATATATAGTGATAATATATATATTATATATATCATATAGATATATATATATGAACCTCCGTGAAAATGTATCCGAACCCTAGGAAACTATAAGATTATTTCAAATCCTGTAAAGATATATATCATTAACCAGCATAAACACCATGAATCTGGCTCAACCATAAATACTGCTATATAAAATAATGAATAATATAATTCTGAAGAATGAAAAGATATTTTATTATTTTCTTTTTGTCTATATTATTATATATAATAGTTAATCATTGTATTATACTCGAATGTATTAATTATTTAATTATATTAATTATTATTAATTAATAATTATATATATTTATATAATTATTTTTATTATTTATAATATTATATATTCATCATTACTATTATTATTATTATATTATTATTATATGTTATTGAATTAATATGATTATTATTTTATTATTATATATATATTTATTATATAATTAATATTTTATTATGATTATTAATTATTATATAATTTATATTTAATAATAATAGTATTAATTTAAATTAGTAAATTATATTATTAATTGTATTTATTTTATTTTTATTATATTTATGTATTTTATTTTTGTATTTATTTGTTATGTATTATAATTTTTTTTTATATTTATTATTTTGTTTTGTATAATTATATATATATATATATATATATTATTTTTTATATTTCTTATACTGTAATATTGTTTTTAACTCAATTTATTTATATATTTGTGTGTTTTTATATGATATATTATTTATTTTATTTATTTTTATATAATATATTTTATTAGTTCAATTGATCCTATTTCGGATCTCATATCATTATTGTTGAATTAATATATTAGATATTTATATTTATGTAAATTATTATATTTATATTTATATTAATTTTTTTATTATTAATTATAGGTTTATTTTATTTATATTTATTTATGTGTATATATTATCATTATATATTATTAATTATTATATATATATTTATATAGATTATTATTTATATATATATATTTATTATTATTATTTATTATTATTTATATTTATTTTAATATATACTATTATATATATTTTTTAAGTTTTATACTTTTTATATTTATATGTTATATGATTACACTCTTTAAATATTTAAAACATAAGGAAAATTTCATATAATTTTATTATTATTTTATTTATTTATATATTTTTTATATATTATATTATTTATATTTTTTTTATTTATATTTTTATATTTGATATTTATTTATTATATTATGATATATATTTTATTATTTTATTATTTATATTATATTTTATATTATACACCTATACAGGGTAGGAAAAGTTATACATTATTTATTATATTATATATTTTATAATTATTTATATATCTCTCTTTTCTGTAGATTTATAAATATCATAATATTTTTTTTAGTTTTTTTCCTTTCTTCTATTTGTCGTTAATAATTTTCTATTTATTCTATATTATTTTCAAATATTTATATTATATTTATGTTTTATATAATATTTTGTTCATTTTTTTTTGGGTTTTAATTATATTTATATTTATATTTTACTTTAATTATTATATTAAATTAAAAAAATTAGTTATATGATTAGATTATTTTTAGGTTTTAAATTTATCTATGAAAATATTTTATTTATATATATTTTTTTAGATTATAAAAGATATTATGTATATTTATAGTATATATATTTTTATTATATTATTATTATATTTTTCAGAGGTGGCATCTTATGCGCGTCATCGTTTTATTCTTCTAGGTTCCTCGCGTATTAGTGTGGTCCTCTCGTGCCTCTGAGTCGTGTGATCTTTTACTCAATAATTAGGGTGGCGGTATATCGGAGGTGCGGAGTTCTCATGTGGATAGATAGTTTTAGCGGATCTGGGTTGTTGGAGCTATTTGTGCTCTCGCGTAGTTCCGATGGAGTTGTGTGAGTTGAGAGAGTAGTTTGTGTTTATTATTCCTGCGTGCTGTGTGTGCCGATACTTATGTATTGTAAAGAGATATATTGTGGTGTGTTATCGGGATGAGGGAGTGTGAGTGGGTAAGTGTGTATGGTTTTGTGTGTAGAGGTGTGAGGGTTTTGTGTTACTTTTATAAAGATATTCCTATGTTTTATACATATAAGTATATTTATATGTTGTTTAGTTTTATAGTTATAACTGTGGAATGGTGTGAAGCTTGTGAGTGTCGATTATGACTGTGTATGTGTGTTGTGTTTATATAATTTGCTATATGATCTTGTTCTCATATAAATAGATCGTGCGAGGAGCTTCTCCATAATAATGATTGGGTAGTTACCATATATAGATTGATGTGAGAATAACTAGTGTGTAGTAGATGTTGTATGTTGTAGTGGATTCTGTAGATGTGTAGCATATATGACCGGTCTTGTCTATTCTTATTAACTTTAATTAATTAGTATTTAGTTTGTAGCGATAGTGTGATGATGTGTGATGATGAGTAATATTCTATGATATCTAGAGTGCTGTTGTGAGAATTCCACTATAATTATTATTAATAAATTATAATTATAATAGTAATTATATTAATATATATTATATTTATAAAATTATGAAATTATTATATATGATTGTTTATTTATATATTTAATTTATTATTATTATATTATTATATTATTATTTTAATATATTCTTATATTACCAAATATTTTTTTGTAAAAAGGATTTTATATTATATATTTTATATTATAGATTTTTTATATTTATAATTTTTTTATATTCTAATTTTTTTATACAATTATAGTTATTTTATTAATTTATATATATTATTTTTATAATACAATTTTTTTTATTTTAATTATATTATATCAATATATATATATATTCTTAATTTATTATCTATTATTTATACCTTGGGTTTTTATTTTCTTTTCATGATTTTCTTTTATTATCTTTATTATTATATTTATATTTTATTAAATTTATTAGTTATTTTTTTTTCTTATATTATTTATTATATTAATATATACTTATTTATTATCATTTATTATATTGATAGTGAGTGTGTGTGGTTGAGGTATTGTATATGAGGGTGGGTGGTAGTGTGAGTATGTTCGTTATGTTGATTTGTGGTAGTAGTGAGAGAGAGCGGTGATGGCGTTGGATTTGATTATATATATTTATATTTTTAGTTAATATATTTATTATCTTTTTAAATACTATATATTTTTTATATTATGTATGTGAGCGTGTGAGGGTTGGGTAGGTTTATTTGGGGGGTAGTAGAGTGGTTATTTGTGGGGTAGTGAATTATGATATTGTTAGTGTTAATTTGAGTGGTATATTTAAGTGGGTAGGATGTATTGGTGAGGGATGGTATATTAATAGTAGTAGATTTAGTTGTGCCGAGCGTTTATGCTGTAGGTTTGCGTGATTGAGTGTCGTATACTTTCGTTGCGTAAGAGTCTGAGTGGCGGTGCTGATGTGTTTGCGTATGCTAGAAGGTTAGGTCTTGGAGCGAATTAAGAACTCTTGCGTTTATGGGGTGTGGTAAAGGGTGGTCATAATATATTTCTGAAAGTGAGATATGCGAATTATATGTATATTTGATGTACCACCTTAATATGGCATATGTTGTGATCTTGCTGTGAATGTATAACTAACCAGCAGTCTTTCTCATACATCATAGACTATTTTATTTCACCTTTCATAGCTAAATTAGAGTCTCAGAATCTTTTGATTAAACTTTCATAAATATAATTAACCTACTTCCTCCATATTCTGCCTATAGCGTGAGTCAGAATATTTTAAAAAATATATAATCATAATACTAAAATATTGGTGGTCATAATTTAGGAAAAGAGGTCGCCTGAATTGCATTTTAACAAGTTCTTGAGCATGCGCAATCTTTTTATATGATAATAAGGTAATTAATTTGTAATATACTTCATTGTCCTGCTTGTGAAGTATAGTACAGTAACATTATAAATATGAAGGATATAAGGGGTCTGGTGAATAAAATAAATTATTTAATAGTATATAAAAACATTTTATTTATAAAAATTCATTTTCAATTTTTCATTAATATACTATATAAATTATAAAAGTCATCATTCTTTATATTAAAGGATATATATTATATTATTAGTAATTATAATATTATAAAATCATTATTATCTGAAGTCGCACCATATTATTAGCGGCGAAGATAACGTGGAACTATTGATCAAAACTAGTTAGCGACTTTGCCTCTCTGATAGCGTGTAGTGTTTGATAGTCCTGTATAAGTTGTCGGAGTGAAGCTGTTATAGCAGGATCTATATCGTATTTCTCAATAATAGATGCGGAGGTAGCGCTATAGCGACTCTCCCTTAATAATGATACGGGGTTAGCCGTCAACTATTAGATATATATCATTTATTATAATATATATATATATTATATATTATATATATATATATATTTATATAATAAATATATATTTAATATATACTATATATATTATATTATAATTAATAATATATAATTATATTATGTAAGTCTTATATATATATATTATAATATATTTATATAATATAAATAATAACTATAGTATCTATATATATACATATAAATTAAGTTAAATTATATAATTAATATCATTTAAATATCACAAACTCTATATATAATATATATATATTTTAATATATATATATATATATATATTATTAATATATATATTATATGATATAATAATATATCATAAAAAGCATCTATATATTATATAGATAGTTATATTATAATATTATATTTTCATATATATATATATAATATATATATTTTATAGTATATATATATAATATATAAAATAGTATATTATATTATAATTAATAAGTATATATATATATATAATTAATTTTATAATATATTATAATATTATATAATATAGTATATAAATTATCATAATATATATTATTATATTAACATATATATATAATAATTAAATATATATATTAAGTGTATATAATATATAACATAGTATATATATGATTATGTAATATATTATATAATAATATATATATAAATATACTATTAATATATATATATATATATTATTATTAATATATATATATATTACATTAATAGTTATTATAGTTATATTAATAATAATATTAGTATATATATAAAATATAATATATTTAGATATATATTAATATTTAATATTAATTATTTATATATATATTTAATAATTAATATATTAATTATATTAATATATAATATATATAATATATAATATATATGAATATATATATTAATATATTATGGAATATCCTCGTGTAAGGTATACAAGTTTCCGAACCCTTGGATTCATTGGCCTCGCTACTCGGTCACTCCTATATCTATTTAATTATTATTTATCTCTATGTATTTATTATTATAATTATTATTCATTAATATTTATTATTAATTTATATTAAAATTCTAATTTAATATTATATAATAAATATATTATTAACTAATTATTATATATTATTATATTTATATTAATTAATTATTAATGAATTAATTTATATAAATAATTTATCAATCTATTAATATATCATATATATATATTATATATAATATATATGGCCTGCAAGTTTAGTTGAATATGTGTGGTGTGATGTGTAGTTGTGTTGAGTTTTGTGACTTGTTATATTATTATTATAATCCTCCCCTATCTCCAGATTATAGTAGTAGAAGAATATAATTCAAGAGCGTTATATGCAATCCGGAATGGCGAGAGTAATCGTTACGTAAATTATATTTAAAGATATTAATAAGATACTAATTGTTTTAATAGAAGCATAACCATCTCACTGAATGGAGTAAAAACGTAAGTGTTAGTATTATTGTTAGTAAGTATATCTTAGTCGTGAGATAGATAAATAGAATTATCAAGAAAAATAATATAGAAAATGAGAACAAAAAAATTTAATCTAAATATTATTAAAGTAATAAATAATGTTATTAATTAAATAAAGAGATTGGAAAAAATATATAGAGTTTAGAAATAGAAAAATAAACAATAGTAAGATATAGAAGGTCGAAAACAATATCTATAGTGAATAAGTATATAAATAAATGTGAGACTAGAATAGTACATTACTAGTATAAGAATAAGATAAGGATATAAGAACGAGCAATATAGAAAATAATGATATTATACAAGAATAGAATTATAAAAATTGAGATAAAATGAGAGATAAG
This sequence comes from Trachelipus rathkii, assembly GCA_015478945.1. Classification (NCBI taxonomy): domain Eukaryota; kingdom Metazoa; phylum Arthropoda; class Malacostraca; order Isopoda; family Trachelipodidae; genus Trachelipus; species Trachelipus rathkii. The sequence continues at coordinate 47,251 of JABUQX010007464.1, read as the reverse complement.
TGGATAGAAATAAGAACAAAATATAGAAAATATAGAAAAATATAGAAAAATACAAGATATAGAAAATTTTTTGAAAATATAGAAATAAGTTAAAGAAATATTTTGTGATAAAGAACGCCAGGGATAAAGAGAAGGTGAAATATAAAAAGAAAGTATAATAAAGTAAAAAAAAGGAAAGAAAAAAAAGAAATTATAATTTTATAGAACATGAAAGAAAATATATATTATGTTAATAATAATAAATAATCATGAATAAATTTTAATAATTTAAATAAAGTAATTATAATATATATAATAATATTATTAAAAAAGGACAATAAGATATTGACAAAAGAATAATAGACCCCATGAGAAAAGTATTCGAAACCACTGAGATTTTATATTAGCCTCACAGCTATGCACGTGACAAAAACTCTGTTCAAATTGTACAATCTTATGTAATTGAACATGTTTCAATATCAAATGTTGGAATACAGGCGTATTTACAAATTATACAACCGTAATCTCAGAAGTAGAACGCACAACAAAAGAATAATAAACTCTCGGATCTCATGTTAAATTACTTACCAAAATTCCAGGATTAAATTCCAATGATAACACAATTACAGCTTTATGTTACACAATCTTTATGGTTCTCTCTGCACACACTTCGAAGAACATGTGCACACGTTTTGCTAGGAAAGTCTAGATAAACTAAGGTATATATGAGGCCACATATTGTGGTAGGTGTGAAGATAAAGAATTTTATGAACCCACGGTGCATAATACAATATCATTAACAATTTTACAATGTGACTCAGATACAAATTATAATTTATATAAAAATATTTATAATCCTCTGTTATAGATTGATTTGCTCGAAAGGATCGTCTAAGACTGAATTTAAATTAGTTTCTTGGCGAATCAATGAGATACGAGCCTTGCATCTTATTTAACTGGTTGAAAAATCATCAAGATCCAGAAATTGATTAATATACTATGTCTGAATCTGAACATTTTTACAATGATTCCACCAGCGAGGCATTTTGGTTTCTTACAGTACAGTAAACAGATTTTCTCCTCCTCCACTTATGCTATTGAAAATGGTTCAACGAAGATACTGGCTTTCATCTTGAAAACAAAAACAATTTCATTGTGATCAAATCATGATTAAGGAGCATTGACTGTCACTACATTATGGGAGACAACAATGTAATTAATAATGGAAGAGTGAAAGATGTTAAGTTGTGTAAAGCTATTTAAATATGATATTATGATAATCAAAATTTGCTTTTGATTACAGAGTTCCATAAGCTTGTGGAAACTAATTTTACATTTCTAAACTTTTGAGTTTTTTGAAGAATCCATTCAAGCTCCTCTAAATTCTTCAACAAGATTACTTAAGAAATAATTCTCTTGAGTAACTCAAAGTCCATTCGTAATAACTTAAGATTCTCATCAAACCTGATTTCGCCATTCGTGTGTATGTTTGTCCAATTTGTATTCTGGTAAAACTCTTTCTAGCTATTTTTTTTAATTAATATAAATTATATGTACTTCGCCTTGGTAATCTAAAATACTAGTTACCTAGTTGCATTACTGCGCCATAAAGATTCTATGTAGTTGACTTTACACAGGTATGAACTAGCTCAAGTGAACATAACACGGACGACTCGGATAATCTGTAGAGCCTATAAAAAAGGCCCTTCTTAAAACTTTTATTCATTGACTTCTGCACCATCATGCCTTGATCTCAATCGAAGGTCACCGCTCATTTTATTGTTTCAGCATCCGTAGTTGATTGCCCTTCGTCTTAATAGATTATCTCACTTATATCACATTGCAAACATTACCACTTATCACTAAGAATCATCTACGGAACCTAGATAATATTTCCTGCATTTCTATTAATACATACTCTTAATTTACATTGATTAATATATTATTATTTATTAATAATAAAAATTATTATAACAATAATAATACCTTTCCTTTCTGATAGCTTAATTATGTTTACACCCACGTTCGTGCTCTACCCCCCATGTCTACGACCCTCTAATATAATATAAAATATAATTATATAGTTATATATAATATATAATATCATATGTAGTAGTATAGTGACTACTAATCAATAAATATAAATAAGATAGTATAAAAATATATAAGGCTAATATATTAAAGTTGACTATATTAGGATAGATATATAAAAGGATGAGGGATATGAATTGAGATGAATATATAGGGTAAGGGTGATAGAGTGAGTAATGGAAGTATTAGTACAGAATGAAGGTTATATAGTAGTGTTGAAATAGAAAATAGTAGAGAGGTATAAGAATTAAGTATAATAAGATAAAAGATAATATATTTAGATATAAAATATATATATAATAGGAATAAGAGTATATAATAGAAGATATATAATTAAGATTAATAGTATATAAATATATATAAGAATGATAATAGCTTAAACCGCTAAGGATAAATTAGAATAATGCATATGTATAGATAGTAGACGTATATATTATACAGATATAGTATAATATAATCATTTGATTTGAAGAATAGAGGAAAAAAAAATATTGAGAGAGATAATCACTTGTTCCGCAAGCATGTTACTAACAAGAATAAAATTGGCTCAATTTTGTATCTAAATTCCATACTATTATAAACATAATAATTCTAGTTTTGAACTTTATACAATGTGTACTAGTAGTTAGAAGAAAATATAGTAGTAAAGTAGTAATATAAATAAAATAAAAGTATATTAAATTATAAAATATAATATTAATTAATAATATAATAATATAATATTAATATAAATAATAAATATAATAAATAATAATAATAAATAATAATATAAATTAAATATATATATAATTATAATAATAATAATTATAGTATAATCATAATATATTAATATATATCAATATTTTTCAATAATTAATAAATTTGCACATAAAAAACTCAAATATATATAATATATATATTATATATATATTATATATATATATTTAATATATATATATATATATTATATATATATATATTATATATATACTAATTATATATATAGTATAATATATATAAAATGATAAATATAATAAATATATCATATAGTATATAATATAATAATATACTATATATATATATATATAGAGTATAATCAATTAATAAATATTAAATATATATATTGTGTCTATATATAAAATATACATAATATATAATATTATATTATAATATAATTTAATATATATTATATATATAATTAATAATATTAATATATATAAATTATATTTACATATATAACTTTATCTACTATTATATTATAATATATTTATATATGTCGTATATATATAATATATATTATTTCTAAAGTAATATAAATAAAATTTCTTATACTTTTTATTTTTTTAAAACCATATATAATATATATGTATATGTATATATATATTATATGATATATATTACCTTACTATAATATAAATAAAATATACTACAATATATATATATAATTATATAATATATATAATAGTATATGGAATAACATTACTTATTATATAAATAATATTATATATATATTTATATAATATTATATAATATTTACTACATAGTACTATATAATATAATATATTATAGTATAATATAATATATATTATTTATAATTATATGTATATATTATATACTGATAGTTATTATATAACTGATATATAGTAAGATATTAATAATAGCTTATATAATACATTTGAAACATTTAAATAAATTTAAACACACACCTTAACAGAATTTATAAATAAAGAAGATTGACTCGACTGATAGTTTTCAATTTTTTTCGCGCCAGTTTTCGTCTAACATAGTTTGAAAGACCTCTTTCAGAAATGAAATGCAGGGACTAAAATATTATTTACATTTAAAGCTACGAAAAAATACTGTTGGTTGGTTAGTTGTTTAAAAATATCTCCTCTTGATAGCAACTTAAGTAAGTTTGAAGTTAGCAAAAATGGAATTCGTGAATACTGTCCAATTGTACCTTCTTACCACTTGCCACTATTTTTAAAGATTTATTGTATTATATAATTACTGACGGTCAATCCAAACAATAAGGTAAGGTAAATATTTTTTAAATTGAAACAAGTATGAAACTATGACGATAAAGCAAAGGTTTTTACATTGAGAAATCTTTCATAAAGTTAATTTCTGAGTTATCTTGTCTTGCTATGAAATGTGCTTGGATATTTGCGCTTTATCCATAAAGATGAATTTGCAACACTTAAAATTCTACTGTATCTTGTCCTGTTTTTATATTTTATAATTATTATATATATATATATAATACACAAATTTATATATATATAATATATATATATATATATATATATTATATATATCTATATTTTATACAGATTATATAAAAGCTATTATATATGATATATAATTTTTTAATATATATATATATATATATATATATATATATATATATATAATATATATATATATATATATATATAATATATATATATATATCTTGCACATGTAGGGGTAATGCCAAACTTTAAATTTTAAGACCATATGGCGTCATTTCGAGTGACAGTTATACTTACATCTGGAATGGCATCGCATATGTGTATCAGTGATTTTACTCGGGCATTTGCATATGGGTATTTTAGGAGTGGGTATTTATGGGTAGTTAATCTGAAAATTGATGATGTTCTTTCTTTCTTTATTTATTTCTTTTTTCTTTTTTTTTCTTTCTTTCCTTCTTTTATTTCTTTTTCTTTTTTTATTTCCTTCTTTCATTTTTTTTCTTTTTTTTTCTTTCTTTTCTTTCTTTATTTTCTTTCTTTTCTTATCTTCTTTCTTTCTTTCTTCTTTCTTTTTTCTTTCTTTTTCTCTCTTTTTCCTTATTTCTTTCTTTTTTTTCTTTTCTTTTTTCACTTTCTTTCTTTATCTATATCTTTTATCTCTTTGTTCTTTTCTTTATTTCCTATTCTTTCATTGTTTCTTCTCTTTCTTATCTTTCTTTATTTCTTTCTTTCTTTTCTTTCTTTCTTTCTTTCTTTCTGTTTTTTCTTTCTTTCTATTCTTTTCCTTTATCTGTTTATTTTTCTGTTTAAACTCTTTTTCTTTCTTTTTCTAATTATATTTTTGTCTTATTCTTTTTTTTCTCTTTCTCAATTTTTCTTTCTTCTTTTATTCTCTCACTTCCCTCCCACATCCGTTTCTCCATCGATTTTTAACCTTGTTTATCTTTCTTTTCATTTCTCTATAAACTATTCTCTGTGAATATTTTCTCTCTAAAAACGCGCACCGCATGCACACACACACACACCACACACACACACACACACCACACACACAATATAATACTTATATATATATATAATATATATATTTATATATATATATATATATATATATTAATATATATATATATATATATATATATATATATATATATATTATATATATGACTTTATTATAATTATATATATTATATATATATATATAAAAGTATTAATATATATATATATATATATAAAAATATATATTATATTATATATATATATTATATTATTTTATTAATATTAATATATAGCTTATTATATATATATAATGTATATAGATAACTACCTATATTTATTTATATTGTGATGTTTATTAAGTAATGAGTATGGAGATATATAATGTAGACGTGTTATATGATATTATATACTATTATATATATATTATGTTAATATATATATATATATATATATATATATATATATATATATATAATATATATTATATTATATATATGATATTTATATTAATATATATATATACTTATATATATATTATAGTATATATAATATAATTATATATATTATATATAATATAATATATATATATATATATATATATAATATATGGAATATATATATATATTACTATATAATATATTATATATATATATATATATATATATATATATATATATATATTATATATATTATATATATATATATATATACTAATATAGTTATTATATATATATATATAAATCAGAGGTGGGGCCACCCCGTCTCATTTTAGGCGGTAGCGTAGCGCACCTCGCACTTTGAGAGAAAACCGAGTAGTCCGCTTAGCGCCTCCTCCGCACTTATTCAGACCATCCAACCTCCGCTACGCAAGTTCCGCACGTTCGCAAGTCCCACGTCTCTCGCTAAGTAATGTTTGTGCCCACTTACAGAAAAATTTGTAACAGTAAAATCAACAAACTTAACCTCTACATAAAAAATAACTGGAGACATTATATGCAAAATTTTGCACACATGGACAGTTATTTACAAAATCTCAAGATTTTCCATATCCTCCTCAATGTCGTCTTCAAAGGACAGGAGTATCCATATTGTACCTTTCAACAAAAGATTAGAATGCTTCAATTAAAATAGCAGTTAGGCTGACCTCTTTTTCCTCCGAAAATATGTTCCCACCATTATACTAAAATTTCGCTCTACAGGCCGCAGAACTAGGAGAGGTGGTTATATATATATATATGAACAAGTTTCAACAAATTCTGCCTATGCTGAAAGGGAAAAATGCCCTTGTGAGAGGAGTGCTGGTGTTAGTTCACTTCCAGCAGTCCATTGCCAATTTAAGGGCCTCAAAACATTCTTCCTCCCTTCTGAAATATTTTGGACCACCTGTCACCTAGAAGGTCTTCCTACTATTCTCGTTCCAAGACTTTAGTTAGATTCATGAAAAGCCTCGACTCCTGTCATGAGTCGATGCCTAATCCTACGTATCAGCTCGGTAACTCTATTTTCATCCCCGTATATATATATATTATATATATATATATATACTTATATATATATATAAAAATATATGATATATATATATATATATATATATATATATATATATATTCATACTTATACTCTATATATATATTATACTATATCATAAATCATATATACATATTATTACTACTCACTAAAATATAACTACTAATAATACTTACTGTATATAGTATTAACATATATACATCCTACTATATTATTATTTATGTATATATATAAGTATATTATTACAATAATAAATTATGTATATATGTTAATCAGTTCTGTGCAAAACCCAAAATATTCATAGGTATATCTATATATATCATTATATATTCACTACCAACTACATACTATTAATTTACAATATACTTAGATAAGTAGTACTTATATATATACATATATATATGAGATATAAATATATATATCTCTACTATACTAACTATAATTACTATATATACCTATACTAATGATTATATATATTCCAAGTATATATATGATATACGTATTATAAGCTAATCAGTTCAGTAATTTATTATATATATATATATTATCACCCATTAAAAATAATCTATAGTTTAAGAAAATGACAAAGTTAATCTGTTATGTATATATATTATTATATATTATATTATATTATTATTTTGGGTTTCACACAGAATTGATTTAGATACTGCCTAGTTATCCGTATAAGTAATAATAAATTAATTAAAGTTATAGAGATGAGAGGTTAATGCTATTCATTCTTTAGTGTAAAAATCAACTTTAAATGTTAGTTTAATATATATGGTACCTTAAGGAGGTTGAGATTATTTAATTTTAATTCTATTAAAAAAAAACAAGAAACTTAGACTAAAAAGTATAATTAGTTATAAAACTCTTAAAATATAAATTATTTTTCTTTATTATAACAATAGGAATTCTTAATGAAAGAAACTTTATATTTTTTCATTTTTTTAAAAAGGTCCTTACCAAAAAGAGCGGAAACTTTTTTTGATCCGAACGTGCAAGTCCGCTAATTTCCTGACGACTCCGCACCTTCGCTAGTCCGCCTATTCTGGTAGTCCGCTCCGGGCGGGTCACAACTAGCAGGATAGCGGCACCTAAACTGCACCGGAAAGTACCCCACCTTTGATATATATATAATATATATATATAATAAGTATACATTATTCTAATCTATATTTGCTTTATTAGATATCATATATATATAATATATTATTATATAAGTAGTAGCTATATATGACAAATGAACTCACGTTCTTTATAATATATATTATTTATTATTTCACTATGCAAGCTCTGACTTATATATATATAATATATTATATATATTGTCTCACTCTTTATAATGTTATAACCTAACCTTATTTAGTATACTTATTACGTAGAATATATATATATATATATATATGATTATTAACATTCTTATACTATTATTTTGATATTTCCCTACTTTAGCAACATAAATGCCAATAACATATATAATTATACAAATTCCTATATTTATATATTATATATATATTATATATGTACTATATATATATATATATACTTATATAGTAACTTAGCAAGTTGCTATCTATGTTCAATATTTGCAGTCACTCCCATAGTAATTATATTTGATTCATAAGTTATTCAATATCGTATATATATTATAGTCTGGTACAATTCATAACGATATATATGATTTATATAGCTCTGAATTATAGCGATGATTTATGCGCTTATATACTTATATATTACCTTATATGACTAGCTTTAGCTATCTCATATTGTCATTGTATTTCATATAAATAATTCTATACTATCACTCTTAATTATATATTTATACTACTGATTACTTTAGCCTTAGTTCGTATCACCTTATCCTTCTCTCACTACCTAACGCCAATATATAGCGCCCACAAATACTATACTTAATATTATTATTACATAGATAAACAATATTAATTTTATAATAAAAAAGATCGGTCTCTACGATTTATATATAAATAACTCTCATACTGATTTAAACATATATCCAAACACATATATACTTCATACATTACTTACCTACTTCACCAATACCTCTCAAATAATCAATCATACTTTATTCACTCATATTACGATACCATATTATCGTATATCTGATTACTCTCCATACCAACTTATCTCTAGTATATATATATATATAAATAATCATCCTATATATATATATATTTTTGTATATAGTTATAATTATTACTCGTTGTGTGTTTATGATATTAAAGAAGTAAGTGTATACTTTATACGATATCACATGTATAAATACCTCTCTGTATACTTTACACAGTAACAAATTCTATAATTCATCCTATACCCTATACACATTCTTACTATTTCTCTAGTGCTCGCTAGCCATCCCTAAAAATAACGTCATACTCTAGTTATACTATCAGATCTCACTTTTTTTATAGTAATAATATTCATATATCCATCACTCATCTGATTATCCTATATTATTTCGACTAAATATTCATAGTTAAGTCATATAGAGTATATATATATTTACTATATATATATATATAATATATATATATATATATATATTTATATATATATATATATATATATAGTATATATATATATATATATATAATATATATACCTCATCAGATAACTTAGTACACTTATAATTCTCAATCTGATAATAGCTCTATATTCATTACTCTACTTATCTATAGATATACTCTAGCCCATCTTCAGAGCATATCATTCGAATATATCCCAAAAAATCGTATTATAGTATTATATTGATGGAATCAATGTAATCAAATGAGTATATATATATACCGTAATATAATATATATAGTATATATATACGTTTCTCACCTATCCGTATAAGTTAGCGATACTCACTTACGTATCATACTAAACCACCACATACCCTTGACCTTTGTCAATATATCTTAATAATATTTATTATAACTCCATTGAGTATTTCGAATTCTATAGGATCCTAGACACAAACTACTAAATATAGTCTAACCATAGTACGTATATTGATACGTAACTTCAACAAAATAAAATACACCACTCTCTATTACCTCAATATATAATTTGCTAAATACATATCCTATTTACTATGTACTATCTCACCTTCATTATTACGTACTTCACTGTTCCCACAGTACCTCTAATGCATCAATCAACACATTTCAACACTCACACCACACCACGTTTCATATATTATCCAACGTATATTATTATGTATACTCATATATATATATCTATCTTTTGTTATTTTCTGTCAATATTATATTACTATATATTATATATAGATAGTCGATTACACTATCTAGTGAAATATATTAGAATGTGCAAAATAGCAATTACTGAATTACGATTTTTCCATTATTGAGCAGGACAACATAAACGAACACATACCGCTTCTTTGAAAAGGTCATCTCTCTCTCTACTCTCGATTTTCACCACCTTCCTAGGATTAGAGTTTGATTGCAGGTAGGCGTTTTCTCTATCATATTGAAAAACGTTTTGATAGCTTATTTTTGGTAGAACATTGATTTTATCTAGGAACAGTGATCTGTTAGTTTCAATACTGTTATATTCTTCTCTTAAGAATTTATAGGTTTAGCAGTAAAAAAATTTGATAGAAGGCCGTTTAACGGCGATCCGACGAGCCATTAGGGCATAAGCTCTCTCACTGATAGTGTAGGAGAGTTATTTTTTTGAAAATCTGGCTATAATTTAAGTACATTGCTACTTATGTCAAAGAGATTAATAGTAGTTATAGGTAAGTGTATAGGACAAGCCAAACCCCCATACTATAACCCCCGTATCCTTACTTATTAGATCTCGTAGCTATCTACGTAGACTATACGCAAGGAGATCGATTCGAGGAGTATATATAGAGAGGTATGGTGATAGGCTAGTATATTAGTAGGATTTATATATATATATATATATATATATAATATATAACTATATATACTAATATATATATAGTATATCATATAACAATAACAACAACTACAACACATTTATATTTATATATTATACTATACATTCGTATGAATTTATATATAATATATTATATATAATATATATATATAGTATATAATAATATATATTGCCACTTGCCCTATCATGATTAAAAGAAATTTGTCCAACCTAACGCAAAAATTGCTCGCATTAGAGTCGTCGAAGGCTTTGAAGTGATATAAGATTAAGCTCATCAATAGTATACGGAAGATGGAAGAGAATTCCACAGAACAGAGGTGGCTGGAAAAGAATTGATTCACCAAAACGACAAAGTCTGTAAGCAAGAAACACAGGAGACTACTTATGTGAGAAACACTTCTCCCTTGTGCGACGAGGGTGTTGTAATGGTGGTGGAATAGGAGAGGTCAGTTCCTTTAAGCATTTTCCGCTGTGGAATCTATAAAAGGGAGATACACACGCACACACACACACACACATATATATATATATATATATATATATTATATATACTATATATATAGTATATATATATATATATATTAATATATATATATATATATTTATATATATATTATATATATATATAGTGTAGGCAATAGTCTTTTATATCTCACTCCACACACACTAAGCTAGGTATAGTAATAATGTATAATGATCGTAGTTAGGGTATATATGATAATATATATATATATATTGTAGGATGTCGTATGGTATATAAAATGTTTATATACTTAGATAAAGGTATAATAGGGTAGTATATATTAGTTACTTTTAATAAGTATGTGATGATATAATATTATATAGTAAGTAATATTAGTGTGATAGTAGTTATACTATAATATAATTAATGGTATTATAGTAATTATGTATTATATTATGTCACTTAGCGAGTATATATATAGATTATAGAAGGTATACTATATATATACATACATTATATATATATATATATAGTATATATTATATATATTATATAAATATTATATAGTATTTATATATATGTATGTTAAGTAATTAATATGAAAATAATCGGCAGTAAAAAGTAAGGAGAAGGATACTCGACATACCATTAATAATAATGGTATATATATATATATATATAGGTATACTATATTATATATATATATATATATAAGTATATATTATAATATATATATATAATGATATTATATATATATATTATATATATTATATATTATATATATATATTATATTTAATATAATTAATATATAGTATATAGTATATATATATTATATTAATAATGATATATATATTAATATATATATATATATATATATATAATATTATATAGTATATATATATATTATATTATTATATATTATATATATAGGTATATATTATATATATATAATTATTATAGATTAATTATTATAATTCGGGATTCGTTTATCACTATGTAAGTTATTACAATATACCTTTACATAAATACACCAAAATTGATAAATACTTAATTTTTTTTTTAAAGTTAAAGAATTACTTAAATTACTAATCTTATTTGCATGAAAATAATATATAATAAAATAGGTTTATTAGATATAATAATTGCTCTTTATTTTTAGACGCAATGCTGTGATTTTCATATTCAAATTGGTATATTCACAAAATATAGAAATAATATATAAATAGAATATTTTCAGATCTACAGTGTAATTCAGATTAAGAATTATATATATATATTAATTTTATATATATACTGATATATATATATATATATATTAATATTATATATATATATATAGACCAATCAAACTTCATGTTCCAGTGTAGGTCCATGGTCAGGTGACTGAGAAACACTGAGTTAAGTAGCTAGTGTAACAAGTAAGTAATTAATTGCTACACTAGTGTAGCAAGTAATTAATTAAGTAGTAATTAATTGGGGAATATGGAGAAAACAAGTAGTTAGAAGTGAAAGCAGAGAAGAGAATGAAGTTGTGATGAAGATTTTGTGAATTAAAACTAAAGCTTATAGCAAAAAGAGAAGCAAATATATTTGTTAAAAATAATGTTATTAATGACACAAAATAGTAAAGTTTTTTTGTAAATGAATACAGTTCAAAATGAGACAAGACGTTAAAAATATGGAAAAAACATTTTAGAGAGTTATATACAGAAAGCTTTAAAGATTTGTATAAGACTAAAGAAAGAAGAAAATATGTATTTATTGTAATATTATTAGAAAAATAAGGGCGAGGCAGCCATCCAATAAACAGAAAGATTAGTGAGGCAAAACGACGTAATTTAAACAGTTTGTGAAGAGCTGTGTGAGTGCATTGTTCATTGTATGCAACTACTATTTCATAAAACTACTTCGAAACAGATCATGCGTCTCAGGAAGCATGAAAACTCTAAATAAATTTTAATAAATCAAAGTTAGATAGAAAAAGGTAATTTTCTTTAGAAACATCCCGTGAAAAAAAAAATTTAAATTAATATAGAGATGGAAGAATGTTTCAGCTGAAAGAATTCGAACTAGTAATATAATCAGCGAACAATTTTACCAAAGAATCGCTAGAGTAGAAAGATGAACGGGTCAAGGTTTTGAAGTATAAAAATAACTAGGTTTTTCTTACCTCAATTCGCGATATGAGCAAGACCTTACTAGCAGACCGAAACACAGCTTTAATATGCTTCAAAAGCTATTGTTTAAGATATATATTCAAAAACTTTAGAAAGAATATAGGAGTTTGAGTAATAAAACGAAATATTTCTTCCTTGCTATGGTTCTCTCCTTTTCCTGATATTACTGTTAGTTCCAACTGACAAATGAATTATGAAAAGGAAGAATCTTCTCTGAAAAGACATCTGGCACTCACACAGTGCTGGTTTTCTAAATCGATGGAGATATTTTCGGTGTGCTTAAATCGAGGGAAAGACAAATCACACAGCCATAAAACTGCAATTGGTTTTCCATTACAAATTATATATATATATATATATATATATATATATATATATATATATATATATATATATATATATATATAATAACTATTATATATATATATATATATATATAATATAATTATATCGAGCTCCAATGAATGTGTGTAGTTTATATCGTTTTGGTTATTTTTAATTTTTGTTTGATTAAGTGTGTTTTGTATATTAAGGTCGAGTTGCCCTGTTTTAATGGTTTTAACTATTATGAGGTTAAATGTGAAGATCTGATGTAACCCTTATAAAGATAAGTTGATCCTTTTTAATTTTTGAATTTGAAGCTTTTTAGTTAGTTAGATACTTTCGTTAGTTTTTGGGATTGGGCAGTTGAAAGCAATACGTAGTTTAGTTACTAGGTTATGTTTTTTTTTATTTTTATTTTTCCTCGACTTCTTTTTAACTTATTTTTGGCGTTTACGTATTTGAATATCCGTTATTATAATTTATACAGTTTTAGCTTCCACTTTTTTAGTTGATCAATAGTATTTTTTTTTCTTTTTTTGTATTCAATTTCTTTGAGAGTGTGAGAGTGTGGCGAGGCTTTTTGAACTTTCTGATGTATTCATATTTTAGATATTTACTGTAAATATAGGTTTTAGCGTATTTTTTAAATTCCAGGTTTTAAATTTTTTAGCTTACGAATAACTTTATCCTCGTTTCTCTTTGGGTTTTGTCTATGGTTTTTTGTCTGTTGCTCTTTTTTGTATTGACTGTGTGTGCGTGTATGATGGTGGATTTGCGCAGGCGCGGCTTTCATTGACTTCACCAACATCCGTGGCTTGGCACTCTTAACTTTGCATCGTGGAAACCACCTCTCTAACTCAACCACTTTTTGCTTTTGTCTGGAGACCCAGATGGCAGATTCATCCTCTAAACTCGTTTTAATATTCCAACTATAACTATTTCATTAATGTTCCGTCCTTAAGGGTGGAGTATGTGCCTATGTAACATCAAACCACTCCCGTTAACACGCTCGTGAAGTCTATGAATCTCCTAAACTTCGATAATGCGTGGCTTAAAATGCTTTGCTTCCTTCTACTACAATAATTTTGTGCTTTTGCTACTGTTCTCCAAACAGAACAGACTTTCACGCCTTTTTATATTACTACTTCTCACGAGACTGGTATATCTTCTCATCCAAATACTGAGTTCCTTCTTAATTTAGGATTTCAATGTACTAAACACTGAATGTTGGGGTCCCTCATACCGATTAGTGGAGGAGGCGAATCGTTCAGCTCTCAACGATCTGGAAGCAACTAATTAAAGAACCCACTACACATTCGGATCGTCAACCAATTCTTAACACACGATGACTATGTTTCACCCACTTAGTCCTTCTCTCATTAAAAAGTACACCACTTTCCTCCTATCGTAAAATCGACCACAACCTTATATCTCAATTTTTAATACTTTCTCTCAACAGCTCCATTCCTGCCTATCGTTTTTTCTGCACTTTTGGTCGGGCCGAATATGGGGCCATGCGTGCTTCACTACGCTAAACTATAAATTGGAAGGACTCTTTGTCTCTGGGACGCTTCGACTTCTGCCGATAAGGTAGGAGTTGTAATCGTTGATGGGATGAGCAGTTCATTCCTTCTTCGACTAAATCTTTCTCTCTCATAATCCATGGTTCGATCGTGCTTTGTTCTTCTGCCATTCAGGCTAGAGGGACAGTGCGTACGGGAAGTGGAAAAATTCTTCGTCTCCTATCACTCTGCTAATTTTCATCTGCTAGAAATCGTTGCAGGGGATACTCTCGACGAGCAAGCGGGCTTTCATTAACGAAAGTGCGCTAACCTCCTTGGTTCTCCTTACTGACAAATCTTTCTGGCCTCTTGCCAAAAAAATATCTCTAACAACTTCTTAAATCATCGTCTTTCCTCCTTTATTCGCTCTGATGGTTCTGTTGCTAATTCTCCAATGAAAAGGCCATCTCTTCGGCCTCCTATTTTCCTTCTAACTCAACCTGGACGATTCTGGCATTCCTCATTCTCCACCTTCTCCTCTCATGTGTCCTATGCTTTGGCTGTGATTACATTCGATCGGGTGCATGTGCTCCTGAAATCTACGAACGTTAGGAAGGCGGGTGGACGGATGGCATTCCTCCCCGAGTTGAGGAGTGTGCTTTCGTGCTTGCCCCGCCCCTCGTTCAACTATATTTCTCTATGTCTCAATTACTAACACTTCCCTCAGTGTTGGAGACGCACATGTCAACCTATCTCGAAAAAGGAAGGCCGCTTCTGATTCCTTCTAACTTTCGCCCTAAAGCTTACTGTATTCGATCTAAGATCTTTGAAACCCTCTTCTCAACTCGCATTTCTTAGATCATCGTGGATCTCATTCACTCTTCCGATCGCCAAGTACTGGCTTTCGGCCTCGAGGTCTGATCTGGCGGATATACTTTCCTACTTTCTGATTTATGGTTTTCCGCCCTTAGAACTACGGGGTACTTGCGTGTGGCGCTTGACATATCCAAAGACTTTTGACCGGGTATGCACGCGTCACTGCTCTCCAAGCTCCCTTTGGGTTTCCTCCTTCTTCTCTTGGCTTACTTATGTCTAGTTTTCTTTCAAATCCCTCAATATCGGCTGTGTTGTTGATGGGGCGACTCTTCTTCCTTTTCTGGTTAATTAGTTGGGTGTTCTCAGGGTGTCTTATCTCCTACTTTATTGATAATTTTCATAATGATCTTCTCACCTGCACATCTAACTCTATTCACTCATATGCCGATGGACTCGAACCTTCATTCTTCAACTCATTCAATTCTGCTCCTTCCTTTTACTTTAGGAATTGCCTCTCGTCTTAATCTTTCCGATTCTTATTCTCGCTTATCTGGATAGAATTCCGGGTGGGGTCGTCTAACCTTGTGAAATCAATTCTTTAAAAAATTTCAACTTCTACAAATCTCCCTCTCTAAGACACCTTCAAACGTTCTCTCGGTCCTCCTGTGTGACAATATTAAACATCCCATTGCCTTAACATAAACAAAAAAATGTCTTGGAAACCTCACATTCACAACGGTTGTTGCTAGGCGGCCTCAAAGAACTGAGTTCTGTTTAGACTCGAGACTTTTTTTCCTTCTTCTCAGTTGCTCCACTATACAAGGGCCTCATCCGCCCTTGTATGGAGTACTGCTCTCAATTCTGGGGGGGGCATGGTTTCACCGGCTTTTAGATAGGTCGAGTCAAAGGCCAATAGGCGCTTATAAAATGTCCCATACTTTCAGTTCATTGACCTCTATCTTTGCGCGCAGGTGTTGAGTGCTTATCTCTTTCTATAGTACCGTCAGTGGCAGGTGCTCAGAGGGAACTATACCCGGTACCGACCACCTTTCGTCGCCTCGTTACTACAAGAGGTGCGTGTATCGCACAGTAGTTTGTGTGTTTGAATTGGTAACTCCAGACTAGTTCGCTGCGGGCTTCCTTCTTTCCTGCCACCTCTGTTCTGTGGAATACTCTTGAATCTTCTGTGTTTCCTACTGAATTTAATCTCCCTCACTTTAAAG
>JABUQX010007464.1:17500-25000 GCA_015478945.1 Trachelipus rathkii | reverse complement strand
TATTATAAAATCAAATTTAATGTCTCAGCGAGACTGAGAGAGAAGAGGTATATAATGAGAAGAGAGAGAGAAGACGAGGAAGATGAGAGAGAGAGAGAGAGGAGAGAGAGAGAGAGAGAGAGAGAGAGAGAGATGCCAGAAAATTAGAAATTATATGAGTTTATAAATCGAACTAATATACAAATTTTTTACATAATTAAATATAAAATATGATATAAAATATTATAGAATTGTTATAGATAAATTAATATAGATGGAGAGTAAAATCTCCTGTGACTCATTCATTTAAAATGGGGGCCAGGCCTGTTGAGTACTCACAATTATGGATGAGAAAACCGGAGAAGTAAATGCTTTAAAAACTACGCTTTAAAAACTACTATTTATTGGGGACGTGGATAGCCTAGTGGTTAGAGCATCCGGTTATTGTTAACTCTGCGACTGCGAAGATCCAATGTTTCAATCCGCGATGTGAGCTAGTAAAATCTCCTGTGAACTCATTCATTTAATAATTAATTAAAATTACTCTAGAATTTACATTATTTAGAATATATTACAATGGGAAATATATATAAAGAACTTTAAAGTAGAGCCTCATTTTTTCGAAAAAATGTCTAAAAAAATTACTTTCTTACAACGTTTTCTTTAATTTGGTTTTCTCTAAATGAAATAGGTTAATAAGATACCCGCCCGCAAGCTAGTGTGCCTTTGTTTGATATTTGGTTAGTGTACGATATGCAAGCTTATTTGTTTACAGCTATTTATTGTATGTTTATTTATTTTCTCCCTTTATCAGTTATTAACGACTACCCTGCGCTAATCAGATTTAGTTATTGTGTTATTACTGTGTATGAGCGCCTGTTTTTCTTTGCTCGTGTGAGTGGCTGTTCGTATGAATGGACAGAATAGACGTAGGGGTGGGAGCAGGCGGTGGTTTTCTACTGACTTTGCCAACGTATGTGGCCTAAATGTCAATCATGAATCTGTGGAATATCACCTCTCTAACACTCAATCTAATATTTTATTACTGTCTGAGACCCAGCTAGTCAGGGATTCTATTTCAAATATTCTTAATATGTCCATCTATAACTTTTCTATATAGAGTTTCCGACTTAAGAAGAGTCTGCCTATTAAAATAACAGAACCACTCCTTTAACACGTCTCGAGAACCTTGAATCTCCCATCTTTGGTGTTCTATGTTTTAAAATCTTTCTTCTTACTACTACCATTATCTTGTGTTTCTGATACTGTTCCCTTAATTGAACAGACTTTAATATCTTTTTTTGAATATCTTACTACTTCTCATGAGACTGTTACTTCTTCCAATCGAAATGCCAATGTCCTCTGTTTAGGAGATTTCAACGTACACCAATCAGAGTAGTTTGGCTCTCTCATCCTGATGCTGGTGGGGAGGACGCCAAAACATTCAGTATTATCAACGATCTGGAACTATTATTTAAGGAATCTACACATATTACAGATCCAGTGGCGTAACTTACGGGACCGCAAGGCCTGCAATGCGGGAGGGCCCGGTGCATGTGGGGGCCCGTGCCCGTGGTTTCAGTTTTATTCAAATTGGTTCTGCAATCTACAAAACTCGATGAAAGAGCAATGACAAATGGATTGAAAAAAAACATGGAAAATTTTGAATTTGTTTTCCAGGTCGTTTTTCATACATTAATACTAGAATCTCTTAACTTGGTTTCGAAATTTCTCCAGAACAGTAACGCTGATCTATCAAAAGAAACTACTGTACTTGATAACGCTTTTAATTAATAGCCTTTCACATTTAAGAAATAATTTTGAAGATACTATGGCAACTGTTTCTGCTGTTGCCCAACAATGGTGTCTTGATGCCATTTTTCCAGATCATAGAGTTCGTAGAACTAAAACGTCATTTTGATGACCTAGTCCAGGATGAGCGTTATTAGATCTGTTGAGGTTTATCAAACTGCTTAATTTTACCGAACATTGTACCACAACAATTTATTGTAAATTAAAAAAGATTTGAAGTATGGACCATATTGTGTAGTTCTTTTAAATAACACTGACCTCCATAATTTTCTTTCAACATCAACAAACTGAAGAATTGCGAAAAACAGCTGAAAATTTGAAATATGAAAATATAAGATCTACACGAAAAAACTTTCCTTCTGAAAATTCAAAAGCTTTCGAGTGACTGCTTATGAAGACATTAGATCAAAATGCTTAGAAACATCAAATGAGAGATTTATCAGATTTATTATTCATTGACAACTACATTATTGCGTCAAGTATACCAGATGTTTACACCGCATTTTTGCTGCTCTTGACTTTGCCTGTAAATGTGGCAACAGCCGAGCGGACAATTTCTAAGTTAAAATTGATAAAAAATTCCTCACGTTCTACAATGTCACAGGAGAGATTAGGGGAAGATTCAGTATTGGGGTCGCGCTACGCCCAGTTTTCACCTCCCCTATAAATGGACATAAATTCGGAATTATCAGCCTATTTTTGACCCCTTAAACACCAATGGTAGCTTTTTAGCCGCTAAACGTTGTTTTGCGGGTGTTTTTGCTGTGTCTGTAGCCATTCTTTCAGAATTTTGAATTTTTCAAAACACATGTTTTTGAAATTTTTCGTATCAACTTCCAGAATTTTTTTCGAAATGACTTCAAACTTGAAATATGCATAGATGGGGTTCATTACCTACAATAGTCACATTTGTTTTTTCGATTTTTTTGAGTTTTGTGCTCAGCGTTGTCCAATTTCAAAACCCACTTTTTTTTGGATTAAAATAAAAAATTGCGATAAATTATTCCTGTTCGTGCAAGTGGAATGAAGTTTTCAGCGCATATGTAGTCGAAAGAAGAAAAGCACATTTTATATTTAAATAATTTCTTTGTATATGCATTAGTTTTGGATTTGTTCTTGGAACAAATTCTCAAAAAAAAAAAAAAAAAAAAAAAAAAAAGGAAATTTTTTTAAAAAAAATTTTCTTTTGAATATACAAAAAATTTATTTAAGTAAAAAAGATGCATCTCGCCCGACTATAGAAGCCCTGAAAATTTGATATTTATCGGACAAGTGTAAAATAAATATATCAATATTTCACTTTTACAAACATTTGAATTTTTGGATAGGTGAAAAATTGATATATATTTTTTTTCTACTCATCCGATCAACATCAAATTTTCAGGGCTTCTATAGTCGGGCAAGATGGATCTTTTTTACTTAGATAATTTTTTTGTATACTCAAAAAATTTTTTTTTTAAATTTCCAAAATATTTTTTTTTGAAAATTTGTTCCAAGAACAAATCCAAAACTAATGCATAAACAAAGAAATTATCTAAGTAAAAAATGTGCATCTCTTCCGACTACATATGCCCTGAAAATTTCATCCACTTCGCACGAACAGAAAAAAATTATCGCAATTTTTCATTTTAAAATCCAAAAAATGTGGGTTTGGAAATTGGACAACTCTGAGCACAAAACTCAAAAAATGAAAAAACATGTGACTATTGTAGGTAATGGACCCATCTATGCATGTTTCAAGTTTGAAGTCATTTTGGAAAAAATTCTGGAAGTTGATACGAAAAATGTCAAAAACATGGGTTTTGAAAAATTGAAAATTCTGAAAGAATGACTACAGACACAGAAAAACACCCGAAAACAACGTTTTAGAGTGTAAAAAAAGCTATAGTTTGGTGTTTAAAGGGTCAAAATCGGCTGAAAATTTCGATTTTTATGTTCATTTTTAGGGAGGGTGAAAATGGGCTCAGCCCGAGCCCAATATTGGACCCTGTCCATAAATAATATTTTAAGTGTAGAATGCAACATTCCAAAACAAATTGACATCAGAGGTTATTAATACATTTGCATCACAAAATGCAAGACGGCAACGGCGATTTCAGAAGTAGTAAGTAAACATGTAAACATTTCTGTTAATTATTACTATTTATAATAATGTAAATTATATATATATATATATATATATATATATATATATATATATATATATATATATATATATATATATATATATATATATTAATATATATATATATATATATATATATATATATATATATATATATATATATATATATATATATATATATATATATATATATATAATTTTTTCGTTTCGAAGACAGTAGTAACTAACTGTATATTGTATAACCAACTTAATATAGCCTATGATAACATAACTCTCCAGCTACTTTCCATGAAAATATATTTAGTTTGAAAAGAAATATACTCATATATATATATATATAATATTATATAATAATATATATATATATAATATATATATTATAATATATAAATATATATATATATATATATATATATATATATATATATATATATATATATATATATATATATGGGGCCCAAATTTAAATTTTGTGGGAGGGCCCGACAATTTTGCGTTACGCCACTGTAACAGATCGAACTAACCAATTCTTGAACTCGTTTGATTTATGTTTCACCACTACTACTCCTAGTTAAAAACTCCATTTTCTCTCCTATCGGTAATTCTGATAACAATCTCGTAGCTCTTAAGTATTATACTTTTTCTCCAGCAGCTCCACCACTCCCTAAACGTACTTTCTGGCACTTTAATAGAGCTATCTGGTGAGGGGGGTATTGCTTAGTTCCTTTGCTAACTATTATTGGAATGAATCCTGCTTTGACTTGGATGACGCTTTGGTAACTGCTGAAAAGGTTGGGGCTGTAATAACCGACGGGATAAGCAGTTTCATTCCATCTTCAACTAAATCTTTTTCTCCCCAAAATCCATGGTTCGATGGAGTATGTTCCCTCACCATACAAGAGAGAGATATTGCGTATCTGGCATGGAAAAATCTCGTTCTCCTATTACTCTTACTAATTTCCATTCTACTCGAATTCGTTGCAGGGATACTATTCGACAGGCTAATCGCACTTTCACTAGATGAAAGTGTGTAAACCTGCTTGGTTCTCCTACTGATAAAAATTTATGGCCTCATGCCACAAACATGTATAATAACTTTTGTAAATCTTATTCGCTCTCACGGATCTGTAGCTAACTCTCATACTGAAAAGGCTTATCTCTTCGGCCTCCATTTTTCATCTAATTCTACTCAGGACGATTTCGGTATCCCTCTTCCTACTTCTTCTCTTCTCAGGTTTCCCATGTCTCTTCCTGTGATTACTCATGATCGGTGCAGGAGGTTCTGAGATCTATGAACTTCAGGAAGACTAGTGCCCCGGATAGTATTCCTTCTAATGTTTTGATGGAATGTGCTTCTGAGCGGCACCTATCCTCGTTTAATTCTATTCTCTATGCCTTAATACTAATACTTTTCTAGTGCTGGATGCTCGCATATGTCCATTCAACCCCGAAATAGGGTAGCCACTCCGACCCTTCTAACTATGGTCCTACACTGTCACTTGTATTCTATCTAAAACCTTTGAAACTTTTCTTAAATCCCATTTCATAGATCATCTGAAGTCTCATTCCCTTTTTTCAGATCATCATTATGGCTTTTGACGCTTGAGGTGAACTGTTGACATACTTTCCTTTCTAACTGAATTATGGTCTTCTGCCCTTAGGGACTATGGGGAGTCTTGTGTGGTAGCGCTTGACATCTCTAAAACAACTGAATACGTATGGCACGCATTATTATTCTCTAGGCTCCCTTCCTTTGGGTTTCTTCCATCTCTTTGTTTACTCTTCTTAAGTTTTCTCTCTGACTCGCTTCCTCATATCTACAGATGTTTGATGAGTAACTTTCTCACCTTTCCCTGTTCATTTGGTGTTGCTCTTCAAAGGTCTGTTAATCTCTCTCAAACTTTATTCTTACTTTTCATCAACGATCTCCTCAACTGCAATTCTAACTATATCACTCTTATGCCGATGATTCAACTCTACATTCCTCCACTCGTTTCAAATCTGCGCCCTTCTTCGCATCTAGAGTTGCCTCTCGTCTTCAAAAATTTCCCGGTAGGGTGACAGCAACCTTGTGAAATTCAACTGTTTGAGGACTCAACCTCTTTACATCCCTGCTTTTCTATTTCCTTCGACGGCTCTAGCGTCTCACCTGTGTACAACATAAACATTCTTGGTCTGAACATAAGCAAAACTATTTTGGAAACCTCATATAACAACGGCTGCTAAGGTGGCCTCAAAGAAGCTTGGATTTCCGTTCAGGTTGCGGGATTTTTTTCCTCTGCACAGCTGCTCCAATATATAAGGTCCTTATTTGCCCTTGTTTGGATTACTGTTCTCACATTTCGGGGCTTCGGCTCCACCCTTCTATTGATTAAGGTGAATATAAAGGTAAAAGATTAATAAACTGTCTCTTACTTTCAAGCTTCCTTGACCATCTCTCTCTGTGATGTCACGTTGGCCCACTATCTCTTTTCTATAGGTACTACAACTGAAGATGCTCTGGGTAGTTGGCCTCTCGCTTTCCACCTCAATGGAGTCGCCCACGCAGCACAATTTGTGTATGTGTATGTGTGTGTGAGTAATTTATTATTTTTTTCACTCTTACTTATTCCTTCTGACTAGCTGCATAGTTTTAGAAATGTATTTTGCAATCGAAGCGCTATGCTGAGTATTTATTTCCCAAATTAAGAAGGAAAAAAAAGAAATGCAAATAAAAGAATTTTATGAAATTTGTTACTTCCTTGTCCCCAATTTTGTTAGAAGAAATCGTAGAAAATATTTGTTTTTTGTCGAAAAATTTGGAAGTATATATCTAACACATTAATTACTTTAAATAAAACTTATTTGTTAAATGCAGCAACATTAATATTATTAAATATTGGACTAATGTATTTCACAAATATTTTAATATTTATGTTATTACTTGAGTAACATCAAAATTTACAATGTGAGTAGTTGATTTTCAAAAAAAAAAAAAAAAAAAAAAAAAAAAAGGATATGATTTAATGGAATATACAAACTGTAATAGTTGTAAAAACAATGAGCTCCCTTAATTTAGATCTTTGGAGTATATTGCCTCATTAGAAAAGGGATAGTTACTACTAATCTTTCTCCAAATAAGTCTGATGATCTGCAATTCATTTGTTGAACGCGGACTCTAAGCACATTAAAGCGTTTCAAAACATATTTCATAAGCATGTTTAGGAATCAGTTTGCAATTTCTCAGAAGGACCTCCTCCTCTTCTATTGAAATAGCTTTCGTTTAAAATTATTCAAGGAAGTAAGGCATCAATATATATCCGTTTAACACCAAAACGCTAAAAATTCTTGTTGATACCAATGCAGCCCCTGCGATAAACATGAAGAAGTTAACATGATATAGATATAAGGTATTTGGTAGTAGCTGAAGGTATAAAGGTATTAATGCTATGAAAAAATTAATACTCTTATCTTAAAGATAATCAATATAAATTTTCATAAAATACAAAAGGTAAACAATGAATATGTATTGTGAGAAGAATAAATGCGCCTTTGCAATCCATATTCATTTTCTTGCAACTATGAATTCATTTTAATATCCAGCA
>JABUQX010007463.1:0-22500 GCA_015478945.1 Trachelipus rathkii | reverse complement strand
TTGGGACAACGATCTTGGAGTAATAAAAATTTAAGACTATTCTATTGTTATCTTCCTTTTTTTTTTTGTTCAAACATGGTTTTTCATTTAATTTCGAAGAAAGTTTCTTATGTTTTCAAACTTTAATTAACATCTTCAGAACGGTTTGAAGCCCAACTTTTTTTGAAAATCAGTTCGAAAAGATCTTAAGAGAAAGTGGGCCGTTTCGAAAGCCTCTCCCTTGTTTTCTAGTGGTACGGAAAATAATTTCTTTTAAATAGTCTAATATAAATCAATTTTTTTTAAGTTTTTTTTTTTAGTTAAAAATTTACCAACATTCCCTCATTTTAAAAATGGTAATTAATAGTCTTAAGGGCTGTGCCCTTATGTAACCGCTTACACCCCCCCTTCGGGGTACCCCGAAATGGGTCTTCACGTATCTCTCAGGGGTGATCTCCCTGTAGTGAGGCTCATCGCTGAAAATTGTTCGGTTATATGTAGTAAAGATTGAGATTATGCTGAGGAGTGACCGCATTCGTGAAAGTTTTTGTATAAACATGAAAATATAAGTCTATCGTGTAAGCTTAACGAACCGAGGGTATTGCGTAATGTTTCGAAAGGTTGGATAGGTTAAGTTTTATGGACAATGTTAGTTACCTACCGTTGATAAGTAAAGAACTTTGTTAATGAAAACTGTTTATTCGTAAGTTAGGTATGTTATGTTCTTAGTTCCAATTAGCATTTACTAGTTTTATCCGGGCAATAGTATTGAATGAAGTACGAGATACATATACAAACATAAAATAGTGAATGTAGTAGGCAATTCATAGTTCAAGATGCTGGTATCTTCGATAGTTTTGGTCGCTTTGTTAAGGAATTTTGTTAGATATTACTGCTTTAGCTGCTGATGATATGGTTGAAAAGCTGGGATAGGTTGAGTTTTGCTGTGTAACGAGGGGCATGTTGAGAACTTATTCATAGGTCCAAATGTTAATGTCTTATTCCTAGTTCCAAATGTTAGTATCTATTGTAGGTTTTCGTCCATTGCATGTGTTAGATATGTTAGGCTATGCTTAATTTCTGATACGTTTTGTTAAATATTACTATGACACTGTGAAATTAACACTACTTTGTTAGAGAAATGATAAGTTTCGTGAGATATTACTGTGTTAACTGACGATGATATGTTAGAAAACGTGAGCATAGGTTAAGTTTTTGCTGAGTAATGCTAGGTTTGCCCTAGAATTTTGCTAATGTCTACGTTTATTCATAGTTCAAAATGATGTTATATTCGATATGAGTGACACTTTGATGAAGATAGCGTCAATTCATAGTTCAAGATGTTGGTATCTTTGATAGATTGGTCACTTTGTTAAGGGATTTTGTTAGATAATACGGCTTTAACTGTTGCTGATATGTTGGAAAAGTGGGGATACATTGAGTTTTGTATGTCCTGTTAGCTACTTTACCTTTGATAAGTGGAATTTTGTGAACGTTAGCAGATTATTCATACGTGAGGTATGCTAGGTTTGTCGTTGTACATTATATTCTTAGTTCAGGTTATGATGTGCTAGCTTTATTTAGCGTATATATTCGTTGGTCTGTATATAAAGAACTTATTTTTATGTTATGTTTATCCAAAATGATACTCGAAATATGACTTGAATCAATAGATCAATAGATCATGGAAGGGTGGGTGGGGAGGGGAGTGCAGGAACGGTGGTTTGATTTACTGATTTACTGCTTTAAAATCAGTAAACTATTACACTTTACTATGATATTTTATTCAAAGAACTTATTTTTATGTTATGTTTGGATAAAACTTTGTTATTTTTATGTTATGTTTGGTTAAAACTTTGTTATGTTTGCAATTATTCATTGGGGATTATGATATTTAGGTAAGGTTATGATGAATTTTTGCTAAATATTACAATGTTAATGTAAAATTAACAGGGATATGTTAGAGATATGCTTGAAAAAGTGTGAATAGGTTACGTTTTGTACGAAGTGTTAGGTACTTTACTGTTGTTAAGTGCGGAAGTTTGTTAATGTTAGTAGTTTATTCGTACGTAAGCGTTGTGTAAGGTTTGTCGTGCTACAATATATTCTAGTTTAGTTATGCTACGTTTAGCTTTATAAGTTAAAAACCATTTTACGTTAGCATATATTCGATGGTTAGTATATAAAGAACTTATTTTTGTGTTATGTTTATCCGAAATGATATTCGAAATGTGACGTAGATCAATAGATCAAAAGGTCATGGAGGGGTGGGAGGGAGGGGTGGGGAGGGGTTGATGGTTTGATTTACTGATTTACTGATTTACTGCTTTAAAATCAGTAAACTATTACACTTTACTATGATATTTTATTCAAAGAACTTATTTTATGTTATATATGGGTAAAACTTTGAAATATTTGCAGTTATTCGTTGGTCTGTACGATAATTAGAGAAGTTATGATAAATTTTTGTTAAATATTACTGTGTCAATGTAAAATTAATGTTAATATGTTAGAGATATGCTTGAAAAAGTATGAATAGGTTACGTTTTGTATGCAATGTTAGTTACTTTACTGGTGTTAAGTGTGGAACTTTGTTAATGTTAACAGTTTATTCGTGCGTAAGTTATGTTAGGTTTGTCGTTGTACATTATTTTCTTAGTTCAGGTAATGCTATGTTAGCTTTATTAGTGTGAAAACATTGTTATGTTACCATATATTCGCTGGTTAGTATATAAAGAACTCATTTTTGTGCTATGTTTATCCGAAATGACTCGAAATGCGACGTGAATCAATAGATCAAAGGGTCATGGGGGGGGTGGGAGGGATGGGTAGGGGAGGGGGTTGGTTGTTTGATTTACTGATTTACTGATTTACTGATTTACTGATTTACTGATTTACTGCTTTAAAAATCAGTAAACTATTACACTTAACTATGATATTTTATTCAAAGAACTTATTTTTATATTACGTTTGGGTAAAACTTTGATATGTTTGCAATTATTCATTGGTCTGTATGATAATTAGACAAGGTTATGATTAATTTTTGTTAAATATTACTGTGTCAATGCTAAAATTAACACTGATCATGTTAGAGCATATGCTGAAAAAGCTTAGGATAGGTTACGTTTTGTCGCTATGTTAGTTTACTTTGTTGCTATTAAGTGTGAACTTTGTTTAATGTAACAGTTTATTCACTCGTAAGTTGTTGTTAATTTTTCGTTGTATTATTAATTCTTAGTTCATGTGATGCTATGTTAGCTTTATTACTGTGAAAACTTTGTTACGTTAGCATATATTCGTTGATTATTGTATAAAGAACTTGTTTTTTATGTTATGTTTAACCTAAATGCATACTCAAAATGACGGAGATTGAATCAATAGATCAATGGTTAAGTAGTTAATGATAGCTGTTTACTTGTCTGGTTGTCATGTTAAGAATGTTATATTCATAGTTTAGCTTTACAGAGGATAAAACGATACAATGTTTGAATTTATCTGTTATGTATTATGGTACTCGGTTAAGGTTATGGTGAACTTTTTGTTGAATATTACCTTGTTATTAAAATTAACATTGGTATTGTAGGAGATATGCTTGACAAAGTGTGAATAGTTTAACGTTTTTGTAAGCTATGTTAGTTACTTTACTGTTGTTAAGTTTGGAATGTTAATTTTAACCGTTTATTCGGTTTTGAGATGTATTAGGTTTGTTGTTGTATATTATATTCTTAGACCGGATGATGCTATGTTAGCTTTATTAATGTGAAAACTTTGTTACGTTGTTATAAAAAACTTGTTTTTATATTATGCTTATCCAAGATGATACACGAAATGTGACTTGTATCAATAGATCAATAGTTTGATAGATCATGGGAGGGTGGGATGTAATGGAGGGTAGGGGGGATGGTTTGATTTACCTGATTTTACTGATTAGGGTATGAAAACATAAACAATTTTTAAAAAATATGACTTGAATCAATAGATCAATAGATCAATAGATCAATAGATCACGGATGAATAGGAGGGTGGATGGTTGGTGATTTGATTTGCTGATTTACTGATTTACTAATTTAGGGTACGTAAAACGTGACAATTTTACTAAAAAATATGACTTGAATCAATAGATCAATAGATCAATAGATCAATAGATTAATAGATCAATAGGTCACGAAAAGGGTTAGGAGGGCAGTTTGTTTTACTGATTTACTGATTTACTGCTTTAGGGTATGTAAAACATGACAATTTTAGTAAAAAATAAGACTTGAATCAATAGATAAATAGATCAATAGATCAATAGATCATTAGATCACGGAAGGGGTGGGGAGGGCAGTTTGATTTACTGATTTACTGCTTTATGATATGTAAAACATGACAATTTTAGTAAAAAATATGACTTGAGTCAATAGATCAATAGATCAATAGATCAAAAGATCAAAAGATCACGGAAGGGGTGAGGAGGGCAGTTTGATTTACTGATTTACTGTTTTAGGGTATGTAAAAACGTAAATTCGTAAGTTATAAACATAAAAAGAATAAGAAATTTTATTTATTTATTTATTTATTTTTTTGATGGTTCTGAAACCATCATTTTCGAAATCTTCAGACCCGATAACATTTATAAGGACACCAACATAGTTGTTATACGAATGTATAACACCGCACCGGCTCCAGCACCTGAGCCGGTACTGACTCCGAGTCTTCTATCTCCAACTCCTTCTCCAACTCTTTAGTTCTCTGACTCCGAATCCGACTCCTTTTTCCACTTCTCTTATGCATTCTATTCTTTTCTTCTGGGGAAACATTTTTAGAGGGTTCATGGCAAACTTTTCGATCTTATAACCATCAATTTCGAGATCTACAGGTCCAATAACATATATAAAGACACTAATATTGTATTATTATACAAATATTTACTAAGCCAGCACCGCATCGGAGCCAGCACCGGTGCCGATGCCGATGCCAACTCCTCTGATTCCGATTCCAAGTCTTTCTAGAAATCCGACTCCGAATCCACTCTCCAAATTTCAGCCTTCTACGAACATTTCGATTTTTAAAGGGGGAGCGTCCCTCCTTACGGGGGGACGCAGGGGGACGTAATCTCGTCTACGACGAGATTACGTCACCACCTAGCGCACCTCCAAATTTTAGCTCGATACGATAAGCCTAACCTGTAGTAGGAGTAGTCACACAGGGGACGGTGCAGTGCTGTGCGGGGCCATATACGGGTGATAATATATATATATATATATATATATATATATATATATATATATATATATATATATATATATATATATATATATATATATATATATATATATATATATATATATAAAAAAAATGACAAATAGAAAAACACACAGATATACTCCTATATATATATATATATATATATATTTATATATATATATATATATACTCATATATATATATATATATATATATATATATATATATATATATATATATATATTATATTAATTAATATCACTCGAAATTGGAAGCGTTAAAAGGGCGTAAACGACATATTTCGCCTTCGCTCTCAGGGGGAAGTTCCCCCTATTTACATCCTAGAGACTTGAAAACTCGCCAGTTATCAGTTTAATGTACCAATAGAACATATACAAAGTTTCAGCACGATAGCTCTAACAGTTTTCGAGAAATCGGTGTCAGATTTCAATTCGGAGCATTACTACTCTCGAGTTTCACTCAAAGTAAAATTTCAATTCGTTTGGGAGTTTATACATTTATTTAAATGGATTTTGATTTTCTTTTTTTAAGAAAAAAATATTTTTTTTTTAGTTTCCTCAATATTTTTTTAAGCTTTTAGATTTTAGATTTGTATTTTCTCGAGTATTTCTCAAAGTAAAAATTAAATTCCTTTTGGAGTTTACAATTGTATTTCAACGATTTTAAATATTTATAAATGTTTTTTTTTGTGGGGGATTCCTCATTTTTTTTATTTAAACTCATATTTAAACGTTGTAATTTCTTGAGTTTTCCTTAAAGTAAAAATTCAATTCTTTTTGGAGTTTATAAATGTATTTAAATGATTTTACATGTTTAAAAATATTTTTTTTTGGTTTCCTCATTTTTAAAACTGATGTAAAATTTTTAATTTAGTTATTTCTCGAGTTTTCCTCAGAGTAAAATTTAAATTCGTTTAGGATTTTATATATTTATTTAAATGGATTTTTGATTTTTTTTTTTTTATTTTTTTTTTAGTTTCCTCAATTTTTTTTATTTAAACTTTTAGATTTAAAATTTGTAATTTCTCGAGGTTTCCTCAAAGTAAAAGTTCAATTCTTTTTGGAGTTTACAATTGTATTTAAATGTTTTTAGAAATTTAAAAATTTTTTTTTTTTGATTTCCTCATTTTTTTTTACTTAAACTTTGATATTTAAACGTAGTAATTTCTTGAGTTTTCCTCAAGTAAAAATTCAATTGTTTTTGGAGTTTATAAAGGTATTTAAATGATTTTAGATGTTTAAAAATATTTTTATTTGGTTTCATCATTTTTAAAACTCCGATATAAAAGTTTTAATTTAGTTATTTAATTTAGTTATTTATTTATTAATTTTACATTTATTTGAAATTAATAAAAACATTTATTTCATATTGAACTTAATAAACATATTATAACTTTATTATTATAAATTTATTTAAGAAGCAACTCTTGGCAACTATTTCTAAATATATTTTAAGCTTTTCACTTTTTATAAAGTATTTAAAAAAAAGCGAAACTTGGCAATTTAATGGGACTCAATGGTACTTCATAGATTTCGATTTTTTATTATTTTATTTACTTTTAACTTTATAGCTTTACTTATTTTTAATACTTTTAAATATTAAAAGTACTTTATTAATATTAAATTTTAACACTTTATATTCAAAAATTTTTAAAAAAAACACTGCATTCCTTGTTCTTATTTCTTGTATTTCCTCAAATTGCTTGCTTCAAGCAGCTAAGTGAAGGGAGTAACAGCGAGTGCCATTTTGCGAACATCCCGTTTTCTTTGACGCCGCAGACATCTTGGCTTTGCAGACGACTTTGAAATGACTTTGCAGGATTTTCTTTCTTTAAAATTCGTTCCAAATTATTCCTTAATAATCAAGGAATTTGTTAAATTCTCTATGATTTAAGAATTTAGAAATTTTGTCGTAATCGTAAAGCGGCGATTTGTACATATTTTGCATTCACAATTCCAACAGACTTATGACTCCCAAGCGAGTTCGGGCCAGAGAAAATAATTGGTAAGGATGCGTTCATAAACACTTTTATTGGTAAATGATAATGACATCGTCCCGGAAACATATATAAAACAATACTATAATTTGCAATTCTAATATCTAATAATAAAACTATTAATAATAACATAATAATAAACATATTTACATAATAAAATCATTTTACTCTTTACAAAAAATGCGCCTGTAAGATATTTGCACATTATTCACTAATATTTTTAGCTCGATAAAAATAATAAATACCTTGATTATAGCCTCTATTAGCCTTCGCTGACTTGTTTGTCCTTATTTATTAAATTACATGATGTAGTTCCTTAAACTTTGAATTTTGTCTCGCTCTCAAAAGTATGACTTCCTTCTATGAAAAGTTTGCTGCAAGTGACGAAAGATTACTCCTTTTCACGCATGTGCAATTTGTTGCATTCTTTTAATGATGCAACAGCATTTAACATATATGTTAGCATTCGTTGGCTGCACTCCTTTAGGATGCAGGAACGCGTAATCTTATCTACGACTAGGTGACATCATCAAAGTGGGGTATCAAGTTTGTAAGGAATAGGATTTCTCTAAGACTCCCTAAAGGGGATAAACACCGTTGCTAGGGATGCTCCAGATTTGAAATTTGTTACTATGGTTCTATCAACTTGTCTTGACAGTACTACAAGGTTCACAACTGGTCGTTAGGGTTAAGTACATCCTCTCCTTGATTATTGCTCTGCCCGTGAATGGCGGCGTTTATCTGTAAAAAAAGTACTTGCAATAAACTCTGAAGTCTGAACTGTATAAAGTATTGAACATTTTGAGTAGAGATCCTTATTGGCATCTATAGCTCTCCTGTAATATATATAATGCACTTAATATGGTAAAAGTAATATAAGTGTCTTTCGTATAAAAGATTAGAATTATGGACACGGTCATGATGACGGCTCAAATTTTAGTAGTTATTGTTGTATCAACACAAGGGAGGAAGTGAGTCGGCAAACGTTCAGAAAAATCCGTCGCTGCATCCACCCAGCCATCATATTTTGAACTGTTGGTGAAAACTAGTTTCATTCCTGTTCAAAACAATGTACGACTTGTGCCTTTCATAATATGTACAGAAGTTCTTGTCTTATACAAATGAACTACGTCAGTACAAGTAAAAGGCATATGATAAAACCATTCTCAAAAGACAATGTTAAAAGTTTCATTTGGAAAAATCTGAAGTCTGTGAAAGAATACAGATGTCATCTGTAAGTGGTCTTTAAAAATTCACTCTTGGACATCATTTAAATTTAGTTATATATTGGCAAAATAATGCAATTAGGTAACTCAGTATAATCCAGATAAGCTCTGGATGAAAATGAAAGAATATAAACAGTAAGAGTAGAACAAAGGGGAGGTTTGCTGTTGGAGAGCTCAAACAACTAAATTTCTGTTAGTAACAAGAGATAATATTGAAAAAGAAAGTAGAGTTTTTCTCAAATAAAAATTTGAGTAAAGACATTTACCGTTGGAGACATTAATGAAGAAAGAAAATTGTACACCAAAACATTTTATAAATAGAGATATATGTTCCAGCTCAACCTAGTAGTCCACATGCTTTCTCTCTCTCTCTCTCTCTCTCTCTCTCTCTCTCTCTCTCTCTCTCTCTCTCTCTCTCTCTCTCTCTCTCTCTCTCTCTCTCTCTCTCTCTCTCTCTCTCTCTCTCTCTCTTTCAGATGGTTGTTTCATTCTCCTTTAAATGTATATATATATATATATTTTTTTTAATTTTTTTTTCAGAGATAAACACCGTCATTCACGGGCAGAGCCCTAATCAAGAAGGAGGTGTACTCATTTAACGTCCGAGCAGGACGGAGCTAAGCCCAAGGAGAGAACAGCTCACATTTCTCCCACCGACCAGCTTTTGCGAACCTGGGACCCTCGGCTTTGTTGGCGAGTGCTCTAACACTGAACTATTCTCGTGCGCTTGTATATAAAATAAATATAAAATACATAAAAAAATTAAAAAAAACTATATATATTCCGCCATATATACTACTATATATATATATATAATATATATATATATATATATATAGTATATATATTATATATATATACAGCCGCGGCGCGAGTATATAATATATAATATATATTTATTAGTCATACTATGCACTATCATTATTACCGACATGTTATTATCACTGTACCCACCATCACTACCATCAAAATTATTATCATTATTCGTCATCACCACCATCACTAATATCATCATTTTTACACTATCATTACCATCACTGCCACCATCACTATCATTACCATCTATTAATATTAGTATATTAATGCATTATTACTTATATTATTATTATTAATTATTATTATATTATTCATTCATATTATTATTATTATTATTATTATTATTATTATTTATTATTATTAATTATTATTATTCATTATTATTATATATATTACTACTATATATATACTATATATATATATAATATATAATATATATATCTATAATATATTATTACATATATATAATATATTATATATTATATATATATTTATGTATATATACTTATATATATAATATATATATATATATAATATATATATATATATATATATATATATATATATATATATATATATATATATATATATATATAATTTTATATTTTTATTTTTATAAATATATATATTATATATATATATATATTATATATATATATATATATATATATATATATATATATATATATATAATATATATATATATATATATATATATATATATAAAATAATATATATCATATATATTTATAAGTATATATATTATGTTATACACTATATATTATATATATAGCTACATATATATATACTATATTTATATACTAATTTAATATACTAAATATTATATAATTCCTATATATATATCTTATATATATAATATATATATATATATATATATATATATAAATATATATAGTTTAAATTACCTAAGGTTATACTGTGATCTTCTTGTCGTTAAAGAAATGCCACATTCTGCGTGATGCGCCTTTCTATTTTTCTCAAGCATTAATTTGTAATTTAAAGGATTTGGTTCAATCAAGAGTCCTCTCCAACCAAGATTTCTTTCCAGTATTAAAGTATTACTAAATTTCTCTCCGTCAAAGGCTCCAGCTTCGATAAAGGTCATCTAAATTTATGTCAGAGCCTACACAGTTAGTCTTAAGCATAACTCATCGCTCACGAAGTAAGTCCCCTTAGGCATAACTCGGCTTTATTATTACTCGTCTTTAATACTCGTCTCTATTTTTGTTTGATTTTTTTTTTTTTTTCGCTTTTTGTTTTTTCATTTATGGTATACGCTTCTTTGTTGTTGTTATTGGTGAGTTTCGTCAATTCGTCACGCGAACTGGTGAAGACACATACACACACAGCCAAACATACAGATAGACAGAAGACACATGCATTCCAACCACCAGACAAATCATTCGTGAAATTTTATATATATATATATATATTACTCATATATAATATTATATATATATATATATATATATACATATATATATATATATATTATATATATATACTATATATATATATATATAATATATACTATATATATATATAAGTAGATACTAGTAATATTTTATATATATATATAATTTAAATAAGTAATCCTTATTTATTTAAATTAAAATAGTCGATATAAATATTCCGTTTTCGTTATACTTATAACTAAAAGACACAAAATGATTCGTCGTTAAAAATTCTCCCTTTAAGAGAATTCGAACTCAAACATTTTATCGCTATGTCCAAAGCATATTACAATAATAACTGGCATACTCTGGCCATCTACAAAACCGATCTGTATAAGATTTGCCACTAAAAATCTTCTTCCTAAGGTTTTTCCAAATAACGTCTATTATCATTATTATTATTAAGATATATTTCAATATTTTCTTTTTACACATTATATAAAGACAAATATATATATATTATATATACTATATATATAGTAGATATTATATAATATATATATAAGTATATATATATATTATACTATAATATATAGGAAGTCTTGCCATGTTAAAAATTAAGTATATATATATATATATATATATATATACTATATATTATTATACTATATTATATATATATTCTCTACTATAATATAATATATATATATATATATATAGTATATATATATATATCATATAAATATATTGATTATACTATATATATATATATATAATACTATATATATATATATATATTATATATATATATAATATATATATATATATATATATATATTATATAGTATATATCATACTATATATATCATATATCATACTATATATATACTACTATATATATAGTAGTTAGGGCCACCATTCTCAGGCTTTACACCGTTCTCGAAGCCTGTTTGACGATATCGTTATGAAACTTGCTATATGTACAAACTGACTCCACCAGGCGAGTTTTTCAAGTCCGTTAGGTTTGTATAGAGGGCCGTACCTCCACCCCAAGAGCGGGAAGGTGAAATATGTCGCTTACGCCCTTTTTGCCGCCGAGTCCAATTCCGAGTGAAGATTAGGCACCTTAACGCCGAGATCCGCGTCCAACAGCCCAGCTGTTCGACTGTTCGCCCGTCTGTCTGTATTATTATTATTATTATTATTATTATTATTATTATTATTATTATTATTATTATTATTATTATTATTATTATTATTATTATTTCATTATATTACAATGATTATATATATCATATATATATATATATAGTATATATATATATAATATATATACTATAATATATATATATATTATATATATATATATATATATATATATATATATATATATATATATATATATATATATATATATATATATATTATATATATATATATATTATTACCGTATATGACCCTGCACCATACTGCACCGTCCCCTGTGTGACTACTCCTACTATAGGTTAGGCTTATCGTATAGGGCTAAAATTTGGAGGTGCGCTAGGGGGTGTCGTAATCTCGTCGAAGACGAGATTACGCACCACTGCGTCCCCCGTAAGGGAGGACGCTGCCCCCCTAAAAATCGAAATGTTCGTAGAAGATTGAAATTTGGAGAACGGATTCGGAGTCGGATTTCTAGAAAGATTTGGAACTGGAATCAGAGGAGTTGGCATCGGCACCGGTGCTGGCTCCGGTGCGCTGCCGGCTTAGTAAGTATTTGTATAATAATACGATATTTGTATCTTTATATATGTTATTGGACCTATAGATCTCGAAAATGATGGTTTCAAGATAGTGAAGGGTGTCGGGGACGCCCAAAAGGGAGGTCCCTCCGTAGAAATGGATGAAATGCAAACTAGAAGTGGAGAAAGGAGTCGGATTTGTTGTCAGAGAAGGAAAGAGTCGGAGAAGGAGTCAGAGTCAGAGGAGTCGGAGCCAGTACCGGCACCGGTGCTGGAGTCGGTGCTGTGCTGAGTTAATAAACATCCGTATAACAACAATGTTGGTTACCTTATATATTTAATCGGTCTGTAGATTTCGAAAATGATATTTTCAGAACCATCAAGAAAAAAAATAAATAAAATTTCTTATTCTTTATATGTTTATAACTTACGAATTTACGTTTTTACATACCCTAAAGCAGTAAATCAGTAAATCAGTAAATCAAACTGCCCTCCTCATCCCTCCGTGATCTATTGATCTATTGATCTATTGATCTATTGATCTATTGATTCAAGTCATATTTTTTGCTAAAATTGTCATGTTTTACATGCCCTAAAGCAGTAAATCCCGCCCAAGAGTAAAATTCAGTAAACTCAAACTGCCCTCCCACCCTTTCGTGATCTATTGATCTATTGATTCAAGTCATATTTTTTAGTAAAATTGTCATGTTTTACATACCCTAAAGCAGTTAATCAGTAAATCAATAAATCAAGCTGTCCCTCCACCCCTTTCGTGATCTATTGATCTATTGATTCAAGTCATATTTTTTAGTAAAATTGTCATGTTTTACACACCCTAAATCAGTAAATTAGTAAATCAAACCTCCTATACCACACTGCCTACCTCAGCCATGATCATTGATCTTATTGATTCAAGTCAATATTTTTAGTAAAATTGTCATGTTTTCCATACCCTAAAGCAATAAATCAGTAAATCAAACCATTCACCCTACTCTCCTCCCCGTCTCCTACCCTCCTATGATCTATCAATCTATTACTCTATTGGTTCAAGTCACATGTCGTGTATCATTTTTGATAAATATAACATAAAAACAAGATCTTTACACACTGATCAACGAATATTTGCTAACGTAACAAAGTTTTCACATTAATAAAGCTAACATAGCATCATGCAGTCTAGGAATATAATATACAACAACAAACCTAACACATCTCAAACCCGAATATACGGTTAAAATTAACAAAGTTCCACACTTAACAACAGTAAAGTAACTAACATAGCGTACAAAAACGTAACCTATTCACACTTTATCAAGCATATCTCTACAATATCAATGTTAATTTTACATTAATATGGTAATATTTATAACAAAAGGTTCACCATAACCTTACCCAAGTACTATAATACCTAACGATAAATACAAAACATAGTGAAAGTTTTATCCTCCCGTAAAGATAAGCTTTGAATATATGTCCAGCATAGCTAACACATTACATACTAGACAAAACAAGCTATCTTAAGCAATTAACCATTGACTATTGATTGTCAGAACTCGCATTTTGAGTATCATTTAGGTTAAATATAGCATAAAAACAAGTTCTTTTTACACTAATCAATGAATATATGCTAACGTAACAAAGTTTTCACATTAATAAAGCGAAATAAGATCACATGAACAAGAATATAGATAGTATCAACGAAAACGTAAACAACTTACGAAGCGAAATAACCTGGTAAACATTTAACAAAGTATCACATTTTACGAAGAATGGTTTCAAAGATACATACAAAACGTGCCAATTCAAAATTTTTCCAAACATATCTCTTAACATATCAATGTTAATTTTACAATAACAACAGTAATATTTTACAAAAACTTATCATAACCTTGTCTAAATTATCAATCAGACCAACGAATAGTTGCAACATAACAAAGTTTATATCTAAACATAACTTAAAAAATAAGTTCTTTGAATTAAAAATCTTAATCATAGTAAAAATCACATATATACAAAATATATAAAACTGTGACCATCGAAGGATTAACTAATCTACGGCCAAACCCCCTCCCTCCCATCACCAAGTTTCCTTGACCATTTTGATCAACTGATCCTACTAATTCACGTCGCATTTCGAGTATCATTTCGGATAAACATAGCACAAAAATGATTTTTTTATACTAACCAGCGAATATATGCTAACATAACCAATTTTCACATTAAATAAGCTAACATAGGCATAACATGAACTAAAAAAATAATTTACAACGACAAACCTAACACAACTTACGCACGAATAAACTGTTAACATAACAAAAAAGTTCCCACACTTAACCCAGTAAAGTAACAAACATTGCATACAAAACGTAACCTATCATACAAATTTTTCAAGCACATCTCTAGCATATTACCGTTAATTTTACACTAATCCAGTACTATTTAACAAAAAAATTTCATAATAAGCATTGTCCTAATTTATCAATTAACAGTTCAACGATAACTGCAATAACATAACAGTTTGACCCAAAATAACATAAAAAGAAGTTCTTTGAATAAAATGATCATTAGTAAAGTGTAATAGTTTTACTGATTTTTACAAGCAATAAAATCAGTACATCAGTAAAATCAAAACCAGATCTTTCCCCTCACCATCCCTCTCCTCCATTCCTCCATGACCTTTTGATCTATTGGTTCATGTCACTGTCACAATTTACGAGTATCATTATGGATAAACATAACACAAAAATAGTTCTTTATATACTAAATGTCGAATATATGATAACGTAACAACGTTTTTACCATTAATAAAGATAACATAGCATAGCACATAAAATCAGAATTAACATACACAGACAAACGCTAAATACACCTATGGGCGTAAGAAGAAACTACTAACATTAAAACAAACTTCCGCAACTTAGCACAGTATAAAATACCTAGCATACGGTACAAAACGTAACCTATTCACGACTTTTCAAGCTATCTCTTAACATATCAACTATTTTTATGAAACAACTTTCGTTAAAATTTTAGCAAAAAAATTTTGTTTTTACATACCCTAAATATCATAATCCTAAATGAATAATTGCTAACATAAAAAGTTAAACCAAACATAACATAAAATAACAAAGTTTATCCAAACATAACATATAAAATAAGTTCTTTGAATAAAAATCATAGTAAAGTGTCATAGTTTACTGATTTAAAGCTGGTTAATCAATAAATCAGTAATCAAACCACCCATCCCTACCTCCCCTCCCCCACCCACCCTTCCATGCTCTATATTGACATATTGATTCAAGTCATATTTCGAGTATCATTTTCGATAAACCTATAACATAAAAGTAAGTTCTTTACTATATTGGTAGAGTTCTTAAGACATCAATAAAGCTAAAATATTATAACCGGAACTAAGAATATAATGTACAACGACAAACTAGCATACCTCACGTATGATAATTACTGCTAGACGTTCCAACGAAAATTCCTAATATCAAATATAAAGTAGCGTGCCAGAGTCATGCGACAATAACTCAATGATCCCCACTTCTTCCAACATAGTCAGCAACAGTTAAAGCCCTATTATCTGAATAAAATCCCGTTAACAAGTGACCAAGTTATCAAAGATACCAATCTTGAACTATGAATTGACGCTATCTTCAATCAAAGTGTCACGTATATCGAATGTATAACATTATTTTGAACTATGAATAAACGTAGACATAGCAAAATTCTAGGGCAAACCTAGCATTTACTCAACACAAAAACTTAACCTGTGCTCACGTTTTCTAACATATCTTCGTCAGGTAACACAGTAATATCTCAGGAAACTTATCATTTCTCTATCAATGTAATGTTAATTTCACAGTGTCATAGTAATATTTAACAAAACGTATCAGAAATTAAACATAGCCTAACATATCTAACACATGCAATGGGCGAAAACCTACAATAGATACTAACATTTGGAACTAGGAATAAGACATTAACATTTGGACCTATGAATAAGTTCTCAACATGCCCCTCGTGACACAGCAAAATCAACCTATCCCAGCTTTTCAACCATATCATCAGCAGCTGAAGCAGTATTATCTAACAAAATTCCTTAACAAAGTGACCAAACTATCGAAGATACCAGCATCTTGAATTATGAATTGCTAATACATTCACCATTTTAAGTTTGTATATGTATCTCGTGCTTCATTCAATATTATTGCCCGGATAAAACTAATAAAAGCTAATTGGAACTAAGAACATAACATACCTAACTTACAAATAAAGAGTTTTCATTAACAAAGTTCTTTACTTATCAACGGTAAGTAACTAACATTTTCCATAAAAACTTAACCTATCCAACCTTTCGAAACATTACGCAATACCCTCGGTTCGTTAAGCTTACACGATAGACTTATATTTTCATGTTTATACAAAAACTTTCACGAATGCGGTCACTCCTCAGCATAATCTCAATCTTTACTACATATAACCGAACAATTTTCAGCGATGAGGCTCACTACAGGGAGATCACCCCTGAGAGATGCGTGAAGATCCATTTCGGGGTACCCCGAAGGGGGGTGTAATATATATTATGTATATATATATTAAGTATATATGCATATATGTATATATTTTATATATATGTATATATATTATGTATAAATGTATATATATGTTTATATATTATGTATATATATTCTTAGACTGCATGATGGTATGTTAGCTTTATGTTAGGGAGGGTAGGAGACGGGGAAGAGAGTAGGGTGAATGGTTTGATTTACTGATTTACTGTTTTACGGTATGTAAAACATGACAATTTTACTAAAAAATATGACATGAATCAATAGATCAATAGATCAATAGATCAATAGATCAATAGATCAATAGATCATGGCTGAGGTAGGCAATGTGGTATGGCAGGTTTGATTTAATGATTTACTGATTTAGGGTATGTAAAACATGACAATTTTACTAAAAAATATGAATTGAATCAGTAGATCAATAGATCAATAGATCAATAGATCAATAGATCACGAAAAGGGGTGAGAGGACTATTTGTTGTTGTTGTTGTTACTGATTTACTGCTTTATGGTATGTAAAACATGACAATTTTAGTAAAAAATATGCCTTGAAGAAATAAATAAATAAATAGATCAATAGACACGGAAGGGGTGGGGAGGGCAGTTTGATTTACTGATTTACTTATTTACTGCTTTGGGGTATGTAAAACAGGACAATTTTAGTAAAAAATATGACTTGAATTAATAGATCAATAGATCAATAGATCCAATAGATCAATAGATCACGAAAGGGGTGAGGAGGGCAGTTTGATTTACTGATTTACGTTTACGGCTTTAGGGTATGTAAAAACGTAAATTCGTTAATTATAAAACATAAAAAGAATCAAGAAATTTTATTTTATTTACTTATTTTTTTTAATTATCAATTTTCGACCGCTTCTGAAACCCAACCATTTTCGGAAAATCTACATACCCGATAACAAATATAAGCAGGGCTGCGCAGCCGGCAAATTTTTTTCCGGCCCGACTCGGCTCCGGCTTCCAGCATTTTTAAAATTACCGCGGCTCCGACTCCGGCTCGGCTAAGCATTTTAAAATTACCCCGCTCCGACTCCGCCTGCTCCATCATTTAAAATTACCCGGCTCCGCTCCGGCTCCGGCTCCGGCATTTAAAATTGTTCGGCTCGACTCCGGATCCGCGTCCGGCTCCGACCCTAGTTTATAGATTCCTTCTCATTTACAGTCCATTAATCCATTAATTCCTTGATACAAGAAATTTGAGCAGTGCAGCAATTAAAAATGTTTGTTAATGACATCTTTACAGATTAGAATTTAAAAATTAGAAAATATTTTTATAAGGATAAGAAGTTCACAAAAAACAGAAAAGGAATCATTTTCACTTTCTTCCCCAATTCGTCTAACACTTGTTGACCGGTCCTGTACAGTTACGTAATATAATGTTTACTATTTTTTTTCTAAAAAGAATAAGACATCATATTTTAGATTCAATGACCTAAAGGTTTAAAATCATTCATCTTTGAACTATGAGCTGAACATATATAACACTAATTTTTATACAAAACAGATTTTATATATGAATATACATATATATATACGTAATATATATATATATTATATATATATTAATATATATATATATAGTATATCACAATATCATAATATATAATGTATTATTACAAGATACCTTCTATTACTATATATATATTATATATATATATATATATATATAACACTTCTTTCCTCAACTTTAAAATAATTTCTCTTTGAACAGCCCAACCATATGTAATATAAATTTCAAAACAATTGTTCTTTAAAATAAAACCATCAATAAATCTTCCTTAACGATGTCCTTAGATCGATTTTATTATTATTTTAAAGGCAGAAAATAAGCTCTCAACATTCACTTGAATA
The DNA here is from genome assembly GCA_015478945.1 of Trachelipus rathkii. Classification (NCBI taxonomy): domain Eukaryota; kingdom Metazoa; phylum Arthropoda; class Malacostraca; order Isopoda; family Trachelipodidae; genus Trachelipus; species Trachelipus rathkii. The sequence goes on along the minus strand of JABUQX010007463.1, from coordinate 3,648 downwards.
GGAGGCAAAGCTGTAATTGTGAAAGCGGCATCTTGAAAAAATTTTAAGGATACAAATTGCAATTGCCTCTTAACTGATAACTTAGATTTCCCGGTGCGATTTTTTCATTATTCCCTCTAATGACTTATGGAATTCTTCCTTTTATTTTTCTAGAAGATATTAAGGTTGAATGTCTTTTACTAGTAGATGTCTTTTTAGTTTTTTCAATTCGCTTTTCGCATGCTCCAATTTCTCATTACTGGCAAATTCTTGACCTCTATCATCTTCATCTGCACAAAATTTACAGGAGATTCCTGAAACTGCTGAACCTATCTGACTCCGTGCCAGATTTCTGTTCGATAGGGTTATTCATTTTAAGTCCTACGTTCACAAAGTATACACTCCTCCTTTAAATATCAGACTTCTTTCAGTTCGGAAAAGATCTAAGACAAAGATTGTCGACAAAAATATCTTATTTTCAGTTAACATTCTTTTCCTTCTTTTTCAATCGAATTTTATTTGTGATTTGCATGCTAAATCCTTTCTCTATAACATATTTTCCTGCGTCAAGTCTTCTGATTGATATTTTTTGTTGTAAAAGTATCTGTGTTTTAATAATTCTTCGAGTGTTTTGATTTGTCCCACTGACTATCGGAGAAAGAAAGTCAGGAGTACCGGCAGCCATCATACTACTACTATAATCGTTTAGTTGCAGAAGCTTTAGAACATAAGACATGTACTTCCCAATCTTGTATCCTGACCTAAGATTGTCACTTTTGCAGCTTTGAATTTTAGACACTTCCATTAATTTTGGGTACGCGATGCTTTTGCTATTGTCTCGCCCTGCCTTATAAATTTGCTATTGAGATTGTGGAGACAATCACGCACTGCTAATGTAAAGTATGAACTCCACATCTCATTGTGCAATATTAACGGTCAACTCGAACATTAGTCTTTTCATAGTTTTTATCAAGTTCATTCGAAACAACTATTAACTTCGTTTTGACATTTAATAAAATCAGTATCACATTTACCAGCTTCCTATTCTTCACCCTTTGTCCTAATTTAATTTTTCAATCGTACTGGATCATAGTTTGATGGCGTTATCCGTACTAGGCTCAATACTTGTCTTTGTTATTTCCGAATTCTTTTAAGATGCAGTAACAAATTCCTTGAATATATCCGCTGAAATGTTGTTTTGTTTTTTTTTTTTTCTACTGCAAAATGTTTAGAAATATTGGTTTTTATCTTCGTTCACATATATAAAATTGTTGACAAAATAATTTAGCTTTGGTCCAATGTGTAAGTACTAATTTTTTATTGCACAAAGCGCCCTTATCAATTTTAAGCTATTTTTTTTGTGTTTATTTTTTTCTAGACTATTTACAAATATTTTTCAGTCTAAAGGGACTCATCCATGTTCTAAGCCATGTCTCCAGCAGTGCTTTCCAATCCCTGGTCATTTGCCAAAGAAAACTAATGGGGTCACTATCTTTAACCATTATAAATCAATTGTATTTTGAATTTTCACTTAACATAGACAGAACAAGTTTATGACATCTGAAAAAGTTTCCACTCTTTAGTCTGAGTTTTGAAATTAAAGGTTAATCCTGATTACCTTTAGCTTCACCTTCTTTTTAAGCAATTGCAGCATGTCCTGGATGATAGCGTTTTAAATTTCGCATTAATTTAAAGGATCATAGTATGTTTGTTGACGCTCCATGAGTAACCTGGTAGTTAGGTAACTCTTTGTCATGATTCGACTACTGTGTTCCAATCACTGTGTTTAACGTATTGTTCATATTGACAAATGAAAGTTTTTATCATCAGAGTGAGTAATATATTCAAATACATGAGGGGTTTTCGATTTTGGTTTATTGACAATGATTTTCTTAAGATATAAATTTAATTAATTAAAGCTAGCTATAGACGAGATTAATACGTTTTTTAATTATTGAATAATAACATCACATAATCAAATTTATGGAAAGAAAGAGAAAATATTAAGTGTATATATAGTATATATAATATATAATATATATATATATATATAATAATGATATATATCATAATATACTAATATATATATAATATATATATATAATATATAATATATATATATATATATATATATATAACACCTGTATTAATAAAATTAATAATTACTTATTTTGTATTTTTCGGAGCCGGAGCAGGCTCTTTTTTTGCGGCTCCGACTCCGGCTCCGGCTCCGAGATCCCCAAAATTCGCCTCCGGCTCCGTGCTACCGGCTCCAAATCCGCCAAAAATTGCCTCCGGCTCCGGCCCGGCTCGCGGCTCCGGCTCCAGTCCCTCAAAAAATTTCGCCTCCGGCTCCGGCTCCGGCTCCAACCAAAACCTTGCGGCTCCACACCTCCGGCTCCCGGCTCCGGCTCCGCAGCCCTGAATATAAGGATACCAACATTGTTGTTATACGGATGTTTATTAAACTTCAGCACCAGCACCGCTCAGCACCGGGTGCCGGTAATGACTCTCGATCCCCTACCTTCCAACTCCTTCTCCGACTCTTCTCGTTCTCTGACTCCGGAATTCGACTCCTTTCTCCACTTCTCTTATCATTTCAATCCATTTTTCTAACAGGGAGGGACCACCCTTGTGGGAGGTCCCCGACACCCTTCACGATCTTAACACCATCATTTTCGAGATCTATAGGTCCAATTACATATATAAAGATATTTACTAAGCCAGCACCGCACCGGAATCAGCACCGGTGCCGATGTCAATTCCTCTGATTCCGGTTCCAAGTCTTTCTAGAAATGCGACTCCGAATCCGTTCTCCAAATTTCAACCTTCTACGAACATTTCTATTTTAGGGGCAGCGTCCCCCCTTATGGGAGACGCAGGGGACGTAATCTCGTCCTACGCGAGATTACTGCACCCCCTAGCGCACCTCCAAATTTTAGCCCGATACGATAAGCCTAACCTGGTAGAGGTGTGTTACACAGGACGGTGCTTCTATCACATAATATACGGTATAATATATATATATTATATATAATATATATAATATATAATAATATATATTATATATATTTATATATATATATATATATATATATATTTATATATATATATAAATTAAATAATAATAATAATAAAAATAAAACAACAGTTGAACGGGGTCAATCGAACACCTGTTCGATTGGACCGATCTCGCGTAGGCCTAATCTTTCACTTGGAATTGGGAAGCGGCTAGTGCGTAAGCGACATATTTCACCTTCGCTCTCGGGAGGAGGTACCCATAATATACAACCTAGCCACTTGAAAACTCGCCTGTGATCAGCTTAACATAACAATAGCCCATATACAAAGTTTCATAACGATATCTCAAACAGGCTTCGAGAAATCGGTGTAAGCCCTGAGAATGTGGCCCTACTACTTATATATATATATATATATATATATATATATATATATTAATATATATATATATATATAGATAATATATATATAATATTATATATATATATATATATATATATATATATATATAAATATATATATATATATATATATATATATATATATATCTATAATCTAGATATTATATATATATATATATATATATATATATATATTAATATATATATTATATATATATATATATAATATATATTATTATATATATAT
>JABUQX010007461.1:25000-35000 GCA_015478945.1 Trachelipus rathkii | reverse complement strand
ATAAAAAATCTATAAAATTTTAAGCTGCCCCTAGCTGGAAGCTGGGACGCACATTATATATATATATATAATATATATTATATATATATATAATATATATATATAATATAATATATATATATATATATATATATATTATATATATATATATATATATATAATATATATATATATATATATATATATTAAATAATTTCTATTAACCTATAACTGCTATAAAATTGAATTTTAATTCTTAAGCTTGCCTTTTTATAATTTTTTAAAAAAGTTAATTAACTAAATATTGCAATTTATTAACTATTTCATAATTAACATAGCAACATTTTATTAAAAAATTTAAATTAATTTTTTTTAAAGGGGAGGTGCAACTATTTATTAAGTTCAGTGCCCAATTATCACCCCTTAAAAATGGACATAAAATTCGGAATTATCAGCCAATTTTGACTCTATAAACACCAAACTGTAGATTATTTGCCCTCTCAAAACGTTGTTTCTTGGTGTTTTTCCTGGTCTGTAGTCATTCTTTCAGGATTTTCAATTTTTCCAAACCAATGTTTTTGACATTTTTCGAATCAACTCCCAGAATTTTTTTCGAAATGACTTCAAACTTGAAATATGCATAGATGGGTTCATTATCTACAAAAGTCACGAAGTACCTTTTCGATTTTTTGTTTTGTGCTCAGCGTTGTCCAATTTCAAAACCCACTTTTTGGGGATTTTAAAATGAAAAATTGCGATAATTTTTTTCCTGTTCAAGCGAAGTGGATAAAATTTTCATGGCCTATGTAGTCAGGAAAGATGCACATTTTTCACTTAGATAATTTTTTTTGTATATGTATTAGTTTTGAATTTGTTTTTGGAACAAATTTAAAAAAAAAAAAATTTGATATTTTTAAAAAAATTTCTTTTGAGTATACAAAAACATTATCTAAGTAAAAAAGATGCGTCTCGTCCGACTAAACAAGCCCTGAAAATTTGATGTTGATTGGACAGGTAGAAAAAAATGCATCTCAATATTTCACTTTTTCAAACGTTTGAATTTTCGGAAAGTGAAAAATTGATATATTAATTTTCTACTCATCAGATCAACATCAAATTTTTAGGGCTTGTATAAACGGGGAGATGCATCTTTTTTACTTAGATAATTTTTTTTGTATACTCAAAAGAAAATTTTTTAAAAATTTCCCCCAAAAATTTTTTTTGAAAATTTGTTCCAAGAACAAATCCAAAGCTAATGCATAAACAAAGAAATTATTTAAGTAAAAAATGGGCATCTCTCTCGATTATATATGCCGAAAATTTCATCCACTTCGCTCGAAGAGGAAAAAAAAATATCGCAATTTTTCATTTTAAAATCCAAAAAAAGTGGTTTAAAAATTGGACAACGCTGAGCACAAAACTCAAAAAAATCGAAAAAGTACTTCGTGACTTTTGCAGGTAATGGTCCCATATATGCATACCTCAAATTTGAAGTCATTTTAAAAAAAAATCTGGAAGTTAATGCGAAAAATGTCAAAAACATGGGTTTTGAAAAAACTGAATATTCTGAAAAAATTACTACAGACACAGAACACAGAAAAACACCAAAAACAACGTTTTAGAGGGCAAAAAATCTACAGTTTGGTGTTTATAGGTTCAAAATCGGCTGATAATTCCGAATTTTATGTCCATTTTTAGGGGGGGAAATTGGCGTAGTACGAGCCCAATATTGGACCCTGTTCCTTTTTAAACATATTCTCTATAAATTATTAGTTTTTCCAATGTTTCAGGAGTAACTATTTCTTCTATGGCGTTATGATTAGCCAAAAATAATAGAAATAGCATCTTGATTGGCTCCTACAGCACTCCTGTGGTTGGCTCCTAAATAGTGATCCAATTTTATTCTAAGTTTTCGTTTTTTTTATTATTTTTGATGATTTTTTTTGACATCCTGTAGAAACAAGAAATACTCGGATTCGAATCCGGATTCGCAATCGAGCTCCGAATCCGAATCCCGTATGTGTAAAAATGCTCAAATCCTGGAATCTAATCCGAGTCACAGCACCTTGGATTCGATCCGAATCCGATCCGTGTGTGTGGAAAGGCTCGAATCCGAATCCGAATCCGAATCGCAGCACCCTCGGATCCGGATCCGAATCCGAATCCGGATCGAGAGCGTCGGAATCCGGATTCGAATCGAATCCGGATTCGGATTCGCCATCACAGATATATATATATATATATATAATATATATATATATATATTTATATATATATTTATATATATATATTATATATATATATATAATATATATATATATTATATATATATATATATATATATATATAATATATATATATATTATATATTATATATTATATTATGTATATATATTATATATATATATATATATAATATATTATTATATATATATATATATAATATATATATATATATATATATATAATATTATATATATATATATATATTAGTTGATGCAAGCAGATGTCATTTTTTTCGCATCGCGGTGCGGATGCGGTGCGGATGTTTGATTTTTTAACATTCCGCGGATCGGATTGACGGATGGGATGTTTGATATATATAATCTATTATATAATATATATATATATATATATATATATATATATATATATATTATATATATATATATATATATATATATATTAATATATATATATATATATAATATATATATATATATATATTATATATATATATCGAGTGTTAGCCACAATCTATTAAGATAATTGTGTTACCAGGGTGAGGGACGGGGACCCCAATTTAAATGCAGCTGCACCAACCTCTTTCCCAACTCCAGCCTTAATGAAAGAAGATTTTACAATGGCATTATATACTTTTTGCACTACTATTGAAATTCAAATATAGGGAGGTTGTGCTTGAGAAACATTAAATTTTCTGCCCTTTCTGCTGAGAGTTTGTTTCTCTCTTTTCATCATATATTAGCCCTGCATTGCTAAATACTCTCTCACCTGGAACACTAGTTGGGGGACCGGCCAAGTATTTCCGTGCAAGTTTACTCAGGCTTGGGAAAACATTTTGCTTAACTTTCACCAACTGATAGGATTCATCATTTGTATCTAGTCGTTTTTCTTTGTGATAGTTTTCAAATCATTCCACTACATCTTATTGGTAATGAGTGTGTTTGTTCATCACTGCTTGGACTGTATAAATTTTTCCATTGAATCTGTTATTGATTTACTTGAAGTGATGGTACTGTAGATTTCGTTTTTTCCTTTTAAATGGGTGGCGAATTATTAGACTGTTCGGTGAAGTTTTTCAACTGCAACACAAGTGACGATTTAAACTTGTTCTAATATTGTGTTACAAAAAAACTTGCCTTATAACGGAGATCTAAGTAAGTTGCAATAGTATGGAAGGTCATTAATTCCACAGAACCAAAGCGTTTTCTAGCCCTAGTTTAATTACATCTTTCATTCTTTTTAAATCGTCACATTTTCATTTGAAGATGTTTCAAAATGCCTCCTTAGTGTTGAGATTAATGGTATTACATCGGAGACAAGCTGTAGAGGAGCAAATTTTTTTTTTTTTTTTTTTTTTTTTTTTTTGGTAATTCTTTTAATGTTTTAAATTTAATGCAGTGTGATATGATGTCATTTTCCACATTAGTAAGAATGTTAACTTGGAATACGATCTGGCGTAACAAAGCAAGAGGTTTTTTGAGGAATACCATTTTTTCCATCATATGAAGTGCACCATTCCATCGAGTTGGAACGTCTTTGATAACAGTAAGATATGGAATATCAAGCCATTTTTGAATTGCCTTCAACTCATTTTCATTTTCATATTAATTTTATAGTATTATTATTATAAAATTCTTTATCAAATCTCGACAACAAAGATCCGCGCAACATCCGCAGGCAAAGCGAGGATGCGGATGCGGATATTTAATAATGTGCGGATGCTCCGCGGATGCGGATGCGGAATGCGGATGTTACATGCATCACAAATAATATATATATATATATATATATATATATATATAATATATTATATATATATATATATATATATTATATATATATATATATATATATATATATTATATATATATATATATATATATATATATGTTACATATCACAAATATATATATATATTATATTATATATACATATATTATTAAAATTAAGCCTGCCTACCCTGAGAGACAAGTCACGGCACGTGCCCCTGAGTATATATATATATATATAGTTATATATATATATATATATATATATATATATATATATATATATATATATATATATATATATATATATATATATATAGAGATTTTAATATTATATATATATATATATATATATATATAGTATAGATGTACTGGAGCCACCTGCGCGCCCGCCTTTGTCCAAAAATTCCTCGGACACCCCCATTAGGGAGTGTTAAAGACATCGTATCCCCCTCAAAATTGGTATACCCCTTTTCTATGAGGTAATTACGTGGCCGTGGACCCCCGGGAAGAAATGCATAAGAAAAGTGGAGAAAGGAGTCGGAGTCAGAGAAGGAAGGAGTCGGAGAAGGAGTCAGAGTCAGAGAAGTCGGAGTTGGCACTTCACCGCTCCACACCGCACCGCACCATACCCAGAAAGGATGGAGTTTACAACATGGTATCTCCCTCAAACTTGACACCCCGATTGGAGGTGACGTAACCTCGTCGTATACAAGGTTACATGACCGTGCACCCCCCAGAGGGGGGTGCTGGCCCCTCTAAGTAGGAAATGAAACGTTAGAATGATGATCGATTTCACCTTTGGTTTTGTCGTGGTTTTGTTGTTTGTTTTGTGCTTGTTGTGTGTGCGTGTGTGATGGCAGATTTTCACAGGCGCGGGCTTTCTATCGACTTTACCAACATCCGCGGCTTACACTTTAACTTTGCATCCATGGAATACCACCCCTCTAACTCTATCCCTAACCATTTGCTCTTGTCTGAGACACAGATGGCTAAGAATTCATCCTCTAACTCGTTTAATATATCCAACTACAACTTATTTCATAATTTCCGTCTAAAGGGTGAAGTATGTGGCTATGTAAACATAAACACTCCTTTAACACGTCTCGAGAATCTCGACACTCCTAACTTCGATGTTTTGTGGCTTAAAATCTTTCATCATTATACTACAATAATCTTGTGCTTCTGCTACTGTTCTCCTAACAGAACAGATTTTCACGCCTTTTTTGAATATCTTACTACTTATATCTTCTCATCCAATTACTGAGGTCCTCTATTTAGGGGATTTCAATGTACTCAACACTGAATGGTTGGGGTTCTCTCATACTGATTTAGGTGGGGAGGATGCCGAATCATTTAGCATTCTCAACGATCTGGAGCAACTAATTAAAGAACCCACACACATTCCGGATCGTTCCAACCAATTCTTAAACACACTTGACCTATGTTTCCCCACTAGTCCATCTCTCTATAAATACACCACTTCGCTCCTATCGGTAAAATTTGACCACAACCTTATATCTCTTATTTTAATACTTTCTCTCCAAAAGCTCCAACCTGCCCTAGGCGTTTTTTCTGGCACTTTGATCGGGCTGATTGGGGGGGGGCTTGCGTTGCTTCTACGCTAACTATAATGGAATGACTGCTTTGTCTCTCGTGAACGCTTCGATTCTGCCGATAAGGTGAGAAGCTGTAATCGTGATGGATGAGCATGATATTCCTTCTTCGACTAAATCTTTCTCTCTTCAAAATCCATGGTTCGATCGTGCTTGTTCTCTGGCTATTCAGGCTAGAGACAGTGCGGATTGGGAGTGGAAAAGTTCTCCTTCTCCTAACACTCCCGCTAATTTACATTTAGGAACTTGAAAGCGTTGCGGGATAATCTTTCGACGAGCCAAAGCGGGGCTTCATCAAACAAAAGTGCTAAACCTTCCTTGGTTTTCCTTACTGACAATCTTCTGGCATCTTTCCAAAAACATCTCTAACAAAATTTTGTAAATCTGGACTTTCTTCCTCTTATTCTCTCTGATGGTTCTGTTGCTAATACTCATATTGAAATGGCCAATCTCGTTGGCCTTTCATTTCCCTCTAACTCAACCCTGGACGACTCTGGCATTACTCTTCCTCCTTCTCCTCTCAAGTGTCCCATGCTTTTGCCTGTGATTACAATTGATTGGGTGCAAGGGCTGATGAAAATTATGAACGTTAGAAGCGCAGTTGCGCCCGGATGGCTTCCTCCCGAGTTATGAGGAGTGCGCTTTTCGTGCTGGCCCTCCCCTCGGTTCAACTATATTCTTCTATGTCTCAATACTAACATTTTTTCCTTCAGTGTTGGAAGCACGCACATGTCCAACCTATTCCGAAAAAATGAAGCCGCTCTTATCCTTCTAACTATCGCCCTATAGCTCTCACTTTGGCTCTAATCTACAGATCTTTGAACCTTCTCAACTCTCATTTTAGATTCATCTGGAACCTCATTCACTTCTTTCCGATCACCGTACGGCTTTCGGCGCTCAAGGTCTACTGACGATATACTTTCCTATCTTACTGATTTATGGTTTTCCACTCTTAAGAACTACGGGGAGACTTGCGTGGTGGAGCTTGACATATCAAAAGCATTTGACCGAGTGTGGCACGAGTCACTGCTCTCAAGCTCCCCTCCTTTGGTTTCCTCCTTCTCTTGCTTACTTATGTCTATTTTCTTTAAAATCGCTCAATATCGGCTGTTGTTGATGGGGCGACTTCTTTTCCTTTCTGTCAATAGTGGTGTTCCTCAGGGTCTTCTTATCTCCTACTTTATCCTACTTTTCATTAATGTTCTTCTCACCTGCACATCTAACTCTATCCACTCATATGCCGATGACTCGACCCTTCATTCTTCAACTCATTTCAATTCTGCTCCCTCTTTTACTTCTAGAATTGCCTCTCGTCTTAATCTTTCCTATTATATTCTCGCTGATCTGGATAGAATTTCCGGTGGGGTCGTCTCAACCTTGTGAAATTCAATTCTTTAAAACTCAACTTCTACAAATCTCCTCTCTAAGACCACCTTCTAACTTTCCTATCTCTTTCGACGGTTCTCTCGCTGATCTGGATAGAATTTCCGGGTGGGGTCGTCTCAACCTTTGCTTGAAATTCAATTATTTAAAACTCAGCTTCTACAAATCTCTCTCTCTAAGACACCTTTTTGTAACTTTCCTATCTCTTTCGACGTTCTCTCGTCTCTCCTGTGACAATATATACATCCTTGGCCTTAACATTAACAAGAAAAATGTGATGGAAACCTCACATTACAACGATGCTAGGGAGCCTCAAAGAAACGGAATTCTGTTAAGACTGCGATATTTTTTTATGGTCTTCTCATTTACTCCAGCTATTACAAGGACCTCATTCCCCTTGTATGGAGTAGCTGCTCTCTATCTGGGGGGTCTCTGTTTCACCCTGCTTTTGGTTAGGCTTGAGTCAAGGCCAAAAGGCTTATATACTGTTCTGTACTTTAGTTCACTTGACCCTCTATCTTTGCGGCGCGAAGTTGGTGTTTTATCTCTTTTCTATAGGTACCGCAGCGGCAGGTGCTCGAGGGAACTTATCACTCACGTACCACCACCTTTACTTCGCCTTCGTAGCACTAGGGGTGTTGTGTCTGCACATGAAGTTTTGTGTTGATATTGGTAACTCCAGGCTAGTTCGCTGCGGTGCTTCCTTCTTTCCTGCCCCCTCTTTTGTGGAATTCTCTTCCATCTTCGTGTTTCCTGCTGAATTTAATCTCCTTCACTTCAAAGCCTGCGTCTGTGTTTATCTGCGTAATTTACGTTAGCTGTTGACTAGAATGGGGCTCTACCCGTGAGTGATGGTAACAACTGTATAAAAAAAAAAAAACATCCTTCTTTTAAGGTATCCTCGGCGCAACCGAGGTTAAATGGCCGTGCATCCCCCAGAGGGGGGTACTGGCCCCTCCAAGTAGGAAATGACCGTAGAACGATGAAACTTGGTATACACCCTTCTTATAAGGTATCTTCGATACAGAACAGGTAAAGTAACACTACGCCCACTGGGTGTTGGGGCTGTACCCCAAAACCTTGGATATTAACGTAGAAGGATGAAATTTGGTATACACCCTTCTTATAAAGTAACCCCTGTACAGCAGTGGTTACGTGTCGCTACGCCCCAAAACCTTGGAAATTTTCGTAGAAGGGTGAAATTTGGAGAGGGCACAGAAGATGAAAGATAAATAGGACTGGAGGAAGAGCACGGATGCATCTTACTAAGATAACCCGTTTTCTAAAGGTTGAAGAATGACATTTCTATTTTCAAATCTCGTTTTCTTTTTATAAACGTCAACTAAAATATTATTCTAACGTGAAACATACATATAATGTTTGCTATTTTTATTTTATAAGTTTCATTTTAATTTATTCTTTGTGTTTAATTTTTTTTAAAAAATTTAAATTTTGAATTTATTTTCAAATTTTTATTATTTTTTATTTATTTTTTAATTTATTTTTGTTTTATTTGCTTAAAACATTTTGTTCTTACTAAAATTTTTATTCTTTTTATGTTTATAATGTAAAAAATTTGCGTTTTTACACACCCTAAAGCAGTAAATCAGTAAATCAGTAAATCAAACCACCCACCCCCACCCCCTCCCACCCATCCATGATCTATTGATCTACTGACCTATTGATCTACTGATTCAGGTCACATTTCGAGTATCATTCTTGATAAATATAATATTAAAATAAGTTCTTTATATACTGACCAAAGAATTTGTGCTAACGTAACAAAGTTTTTTACATTAATAAAATCTAACATACCTTACGCACGAATAAACAGATAACATTAACAAAGTTCCATACTTAACAACAGTAAAGTGACTAGCATAGCATACAAAACGTAACCTATTCACACTTTTTTCAAGCATATCTCTAACAAATCAATTTTACATTAACATGGTAATAGTTAACAAAAATTCATCAAAACCTTGTGTAATTATCATACTGACCAACGAATATATGCTAACGTAACAAAGTTTTTCACATTAATAAAGCTAACATAGTATAACCTGAACTAAGAATACAATGCACAGCGACAAACTTAACATATCTTACTCACGAATAAACAGCTAACATTAGCAAAGTTCCATACTTAACAACAGTAAAGTGACTAACATAGCATACAAAACGTAACCTATTCACACTTTTTCAAGCGTATTCTCTAACATTATCAATGTATTAATTCATTAACATGGTAATATTTTTTAAAAAAAAATATCATAACCTTGTCTAATTATCATACTGACCAACGAATATATGCTAACGTAACAAAAATTTTTACATTAACATAGTAATATTTTAACAAAAATTTACCATAACCTTACCTAATTATCATAATCCCCAACGAATAATTGCAAACATAACAAAGTTTTATCCAAACATAGCATAAGAATAAGTTCTTTGAATAAAATATCATAGTAAAGTGTAATAGTTTACTGATCCTAAAGCAGTAAATCAGTAAATCAAACCACCCGCCCCACCCCTCCCCTCCTTCCATGATCTATTGATCTATTGTTCTATTGATTCAAGTCATATTTCGAGTATCATTTTGGATAAACAACATAAAAATAAGTTCTTTATATACTGACTAACGAATATATGCTAACGTAACAAAGTTTTCACATCAATAAAGCAAACATATCATAAGCTGAACTAAGAATATAATGTGCAACGATAAACCTAACATACCTTACGCACCAATAAACAGCTAACATTAACAAAGTTCCATCCTTAACAACAGTAAAGTGATTAACATAACATACAAAACGTAACCTATTCACACTTTTTCAAGCATATCTCTAACATATCAATGTTAATTTTACATTAACATGGTAATATTTAAAAAAATTTATCATAACCTTGTCTAATAATCATACTGACCAACGAATATATGCTAACGTAACAAAAAAATTTACATTAACATAGTAATATTTTAACAAAAATTTATCATAACCT
>JABUQX010007461.1:17500-20000 GCA_015478945.1 Trachelipus rathkii | reverse complement strand
GAAACGTGAACCTAGGGTAAGTTTTTGTTGAATAAAGTTAGGTTTGCCATAGACTTTTGCTAATGTCTACGTTTATTCACAGGTCAAATTGATGTTATACTCAAAAACGGAGTGACACTTTGATGAAGATAGTGTCAATTCCATTGTTCAACGATGGTGCATCTTTGATATTATTGGTCACTTGTTAAGGATTTTGTTGATAAAACGGCTTTACCTGTTGTAATATGGCTCGAAAGTGGAACATTATCGAGTATTGTGAGATCTGTTATGCTAGTGTTACCTGATTTCAGTAGGGAATTTTTTCAGGATGTTAGCTGATTTTATACGCTAGTATTAGTTTGCATTGTTACATGTATATCTGTTGCGGGGTTATGATTTTTAGGCTTTATTGATTGCTAAAAACTTTGCTTGGTTAAGCAATTATTCGTAGGTTAGTATTAAAGAACATATTTTTATTTATGTTCTGTCCAAATGATACTTGAAATATGACTTGAATCAAATAGTCAATAGATCACAGGCGGGTTGGACGGGTAGGGGACTGCAGGGATGGGTGGTTTGATTTTCTGATTTACTGATTGTACTGCCTTTAAAATCAGTAAATTATTACGTTTTTACTGTGATATTTTACTCAAAGAACTTTATGATCAAGTCATTAAAACATCAAGCGGATGTTTTTTATTTACCATGACTGGTGAAAACTTGTTATGTTTGCGTTATTCGCTGGGTGATTATGATATTTTAAGGACGAGGTATATGATGGAATTATTTTTGTTAAATGTTACGATCAGTCTGATGTCAAACATTTGTTACGTCAGCATTTTATTCTTTGTCAGTATGATGGATTAGACAGGTTTTTGCTAAACTTTTGTTAAATATTACGATGTTAATGTATAAAATTAAACATTGATACTGTAGAGGATCTGCTTGTAAAAAGTGTTGAATAGTTACGTTTTGGCCGAAGTGTTATGTACTTTACTGTTGTTAAATGCGAAAGTTTGTTAATGTTAGTGGTTATTCGTGCGTATGGTGTGTGGGCTTTGTCATTGTACATTATATTCTTAGATCAGGTTATGTTGCTGGGTTAGCTTTATTAATGGGAAACTTTTGTTACGGTAGCATACTTTCACTGCTTCTGTATGATAACTTAAACAATGGTTATGATTAAATTCTTGCTAATATTACTGCTGTTCAATGTAAAATTAACGTTAAATATGTTATGGAGATATGCTTGTAAAAGTATGAATAGGTTACGTCTTGTATGCAATGCTTGTTACTTTACAGGTGTAAGTGTGGAACTTTGTAATGTTAACAGTTTATTCGTGCTTAAGTTGGGTTAGATTCGTCGTTGTACATTATATTTCTTAGCTCCGGTACTTGCTATGTTAAGCTTTATTAATGTGTGTGAAAACAATGTTACGTGAGCGTATAATTCATTGGTTAGTATCCAAGAACTTATCTTATGTTACTATGTTATTGTGTTTGTGTTGTATGTTGTTGTTGTTGTTTCGAGCGAGGAACTATATACCCTTTTGGAACTGATATGGTCTCATTTCGTACGTCGTATTTCTTGGTTTACTTCTTCTGATTGGTTGAAAGAAAAGAATTCATTACTTTAAAGGATGGTTTATACCACTATTTTCTTCAGTAGGATAGTTTTTCGTTGTGTTGATACGATGACATCTCCCTTCATCCCTACGCTTGTTGTTGATATCTTCACGAGGAGTTTCGTTTTTCCCAAACGATCGTGTCATTATATTTAATCGTAAACCGCGAATAGCGACTGCTACATTGCTTGTATTCCTGCGAGGGTTCAAATATAATAAGTATTGCATCACTTTATGCCAATGGTTAAAGCATAATCATTTTTCATGTTTAGAGATGGTATTTTCTGAAAGGAGGCGGAGTCTAAAAAGAGGTAAAAGTCTAAAAACTTTACTTTATACGTATTAACTCGTTAGTGGGTAGTTATGATGGTTAGTGTATTGGTTTATGGAACACATTTTTTTGATAAATAGTTACTGTGGTCAATGTAATAAGCATTAACGTTAATATGTTAGGATATGCTTGGAAAAAGTTGGAACAGGTTTACGTTTTGTATGTACATTAGTTACTTTACTGGTGTTAGTGTGGCAACTTTGTTAATGTAACATTTATTAAACGGCGAAAGAAAATGTTGTTAGCTTTGTCGTTGGATACATTATTTTTCCTAGTTCATATGATGCTAAGTAAGCTTTATTTTAATGTGAAAAAATTGTTATGTTAGCATATATTCACTGACTAGTATATAAAGAATCCAGTGGAACTTTGTTAATGTTTAAAAATGAACGGTTTATTCGTATGTAAGTTGTGTTAGGTTTGTCTTTTGGCATTATTTTCTTAGTTTCATGTTACGCTATGTTTAGTTTTATTGGAATGTTGAAACTTTATTACGTTAGCATACTTTCGTGTTATGTTTGTATTAACCAGTGTTGTGAGAAATTTTAGTTAAATGTAACTGTCT
>JABUQX010007461.1:0-5000 GCA_015478945.1 Trachelipus rathkii | reverse complement strand
ATAAAATATATATATATAGTATATATATATATATATATATATATCTATATATATATATATATATATATATATATATATATATTATATTCGTAAAGGGAATCGATTTTTAGGCTTCGGCTCCGGTCCAGCCTCTGGTTCCACTATATATCTACAGTGGTTAGAGTTATCAATATCGGGTTAAAATTTTGAGGGGGGTTAGATGGTGACGTAACCTTGTCGTAGAGCGAGGTTAACGTCCCCCATGGGTCCCCCGAAGAGGGTCCCCACCCACCCCTAAAAAATCGACATGTTCGCGTAGAAGGCTGAATTTGGTGAGAGGATTCAGAGTTGAATTCTAGAAAGAGTTGGTATCGAAATCTCTGAGGAGTTGGCATCGGCACGCGGTGCTGGGAGCCGACTGCGGTGCCGAGTAAATAAACATTCGTATAACAAAAATATTGGGTCTTTATTTATGTTATCGAACCCGTAGATCTTGAATATGATGGTTATAAGTCCTATAGGGTGTCTAGAACCCCCTCCACAGACGGGGTCCGATGAAAAAAAACACAGAAGTTTCAAAAAAGAGGCTGAAGGAGGAAGGAAGAAGGATGGAAGGAATGAATAAGAGGAAAGAGTGAGAAGGAGTCTGACATCAGAGGGTAGGCGTTGACAGCTGCAACCGGTGCTGCTGCCGGTGCGGTGCGAGTTATTAATATTTGTGTAATGATACAATATTGGTGTCTTTTTATATATTGAAACCATAGATCTCGAATATGATGGTTTCAAAGTCGTAAGGTGTCTAGGAACCCATTGTGGGGGGTAGCCCCTAGAAATGAAAAGATGCATAAGAGAAGGGAGAAAGGAGACGAATTCGGAGGCTGGAGAAAAGAAAGAGGTGAGAGGAGTCTGGAGTAAGATAGCCCGGAGTTGACATCTGCACGGTGTTGGGCTCCGGCGCTGGCACGGTGCCGTGCCGAATTAATAAATAGTCGTCTAGTCCTATATTAATCAAAATATATGTTTATAAGGACGTAGAACTTGAATATGAGGATTTAGTAAATAAAATAAATAAATAAATTAAATAATTAATAAATAAATAAATAAGTAAATAGATAAAAATAACAAAAAATAAAAAATAAAAAAAAATAAAAAAAATAAAAATTTAAAAAAATTTATAAATTTTTTTATTCTTTTTATGTTTTAAATATTAAAAAATTGAGTTTTACATACCTAAAGAGCAGTAAATCAGTAAAATCAAGCTACCCCTCCCTCCCCCATTCAAACCTGATCTGTTTGAGTTATTGATCTATTGATGCTATTGATCTTTGTTCAAGTCATATTTCGAGTTTCATTTAAGAACAAACATAACATGAATAAGTTCTTTTTATACTGAACCTCGAATATATTGCTAATGCGACAAAGTTTTTACATCACATCTATAATGCTAACATGTCATAATCTGAATAAGAATAATAATGTACAACGACAAACCTACACCATTTTAAGCACGAATAAACTGCTACATTAAAAAAGTTCCATACTTAACACAGTAAAGTAACTACATTGAGCGCAGAACGTAACCTAATTCACAATTTTTCTAACATATCATGGATATTTTACATTAAGTAATATTAAACAAAATTATCATAACCTTGTCTAATTATAATACTGATCAATGAATATATGCTAACGTAACATAGTTTCCACATCAAAAAAGCAAACATAGCATCATCTGAACTACGAATATATGTACAACGACAAAACCTAACTACCTTATGCATGAATAAACTGTTAACATTAACAAAGTTCCACACAACAACAAAAGTTCCATACTTAAGGGGAGGGTCCAATTTTTGCTTCGGGCTGAGCCCAATTTTCACCCCCCCCCCATAAAAATGGACATAAAATTCGAAATTTCAGCCGATTTTGACCATAATACAACACCAAACTGTAGCTTTTTTTTACCTCTAAAACGTCGGGTATTCCAGTGTTTTTTTTTCTGTGTCTGTAGTCATTGTTTTGGTATTTTCATTTTTGAAAATCTAGGTTTTTGACATTTGTCGAAACCTCCTAAACTATTTTTCGAAATGACTTCAAATTGAAAAATACAAAGAATGGACTATTATCTAAAAAGTGTAGCAGGGGAATTTTGATATTTGACCCCTATGATCTGGAGCATTGGTCCGATTTCAAACCCTACTATTTTGGGTTTTGAATTGAAAAATTGGAATATTTTTTTTTCTGTTTATCCTATTTACATGAAATTTTCAGGACATTTGTAGTCGGGGGAGATGCACATTTCTTACGTAGATAATTTCTTTGTATATGCAGTAGTTTGGGATTTTTTCTTGGAACAAATTTTCAAAAAAAAATAATTTGGAAATTTTTTAAAAATTTTCTTTTGAGTATAAAAAAAAAATATCTAAGTAAA
Organism: Trachelipus rathkii; assembly: GCA_015478945.1. Classification (NCBI taxonomy): domain Eukaryota; kingdom Metazoa; phylum Arthropoda; class Malacostraca; order Isopoda; family Trachelipodidae; genus Trachelipus; species Trachelipus rathkii. The sequence continues at coordinate 2,590 of JABUQX010007461.1, read as the reverse complement.
AAAGATGTATCTCGCCCGACTATACAAGCCCTGAAAATTTGATATTGATCGGATAGGTAGAAAAAAATTTAAATCAATATTTCACTTTTTCAAAAATTTAATCGCTCAAAAAAGTGAAATATTAATATAAATTTTTTCCTACCTATCCGATCAACATCAAATTTTCAGGGCTTGTATAGTCAGGCAAGATACATTTATTTTACTTGGATAATTTTTTTGTATATCGAATCTTGGTTTTTTTACATTTGTCGAAACTACTCCTGTCATTTCGAAAAAATAGTTTAGGAGGAGTTTCGACAAATGTCAAAAACATAGATTTTCAAAAGTTGAAAATACTAAAACAATGACTACAGACACAGAAAAACACTGGAATACGACGTTTCAGAGGTCAATAAAAGCTACAATTTGGTGTTTATATGGTCAAAATCGGCTAAAAATTTCGAATTTTATGTCCATTTTAAGGGGGGGGTGAAAATTGGGCTTAGCGTGAAACAAAAATAGGCGCCACCCCTTAACAACAGTAAAGTAACTTACATAGCATACAAAAAACGTAACCTATGCATACTTTGTCAAGCATATCTCTAACATAGCAATGTTAATTTTAGATTAACATGGTAATATTTAACAAAAATTTATCATAACCTTGTCCTAATTATCATACTTGATCAACGAATATAGGCTATCGTAACAAAGTTTTCACATTAATAAAGCTTACATCGCAACATCTGAACTAAGAACATAGTGTACAATGACAAACCTAACACACCTTAAACATGAATAAACTGTTAACGTTAACAAAGTTTCACACTTAACAACAGTAAAGTAACTAACATTGAGCGCAGAACGTAACCTACTCACACTTTTTTTTAACATATCATGGATATTTTTAACATTAACATAGTAATAATTAACAAAATTTTTCATAACCTTGTCTAATTGTCATACTGATCAATGAATATATGCTAACGTAAAAAAGTTTTTCACATCAATAAAGCAACATAGCATCAACTTGAACTACGAATGTAATGTACAATGACAAAACGCTAACATACCGTTACGCTCGAATAAACTGCTTACAATAACAAAGTTCCATACTTAACACAGTAAGTAACTAACATTGCATACAGAAACGAACAAGTACGAAGCTGATGCGGTAAATATTTCATTTACCAAATCATATCGCGCTGTGTTTTGTTTATTTATTTAATTTATTTTAATTTATTTTAATTTCATTTTTTTTAAAACTTTGTTTAAAAAATTTTATTTATTTTAATTTCAATTTCTTTAAAACTTTTTGTTTTTTAAAAACTTTTATTTATTTTTTAATTTCATTTCTTATAAAACTTTTTTGTTTTAAAAAAACTCCTTTTTATTTTATTTTTTAATTTTTATTTCTTAAAACCTTTTTGTTTTTTTTTAAAAAAAAAAACTTAATTTATTTTTAATTTTATTTCTTTAAAACTTTTTTTGTTTTTACTAAAATTTATTCTTTTTTATTGTTTATAAGTTAAAAATTTACATTTTTACATACCATAAAGCAGTAAACTCAGCAAATCAGTAAATCAGACCACCCATCCCTCCCCCTCCCCGTCCAACCCTGATCTATTGAGTATTTTGTCTATCGATCTATTGGTTTCATGATCTATGATTCAAGTCAGTTTCGACATATGCATTTTGGATAAAGATAGCATAAAAATATGTTCTTTATACAAGCATCGACTGAAAGCTTCGTGTCATGATAACAAAGTTTTCAATGGCTATAGCATAACCACCCATAGCCCGCATTGGCGGGATAATGCCTGACATGAAACCTCCAAAAATTCGATAACATGAATGAACAGTCAACATTAACAAAGTACCATACTTAACACAGGAAAGTAAACTGACGTTGCATACAGACCGTCCCCTATTCACACTTTTTTTCAAACATATCTCTAAAATATCACTGTTATTTTTACATTAACATTAGTAACCATTTAATCAAAAATTTATCATAACCTAACTAATAATCAAACTGAACCCAAACGAATAATATGCTAACAGTAACAAAGTTTTCACATAATAAAGCTAACATAATAACCTGATAAGAATATAATATACACCCACAAACCTAACTCATCTTAAACACGAATAAACAGTTAACATAAACAAAGTTTCTACCTAACAACAGTAAAGTAACTAACATTGCAAACAGAACGTATCCTATTTCATACTTTTTTCAAACATATCTCTAACCTATCACTGTTTATTGTTTACATTAACATTAATAACATTTAACAGTTAAGTATCATAATTAACCTAATTATCATACTGGCCAACGAATATATGCTGACGTACAAAGTTTTTCACATCAATTAAGCTATCATATCATATCCTGAATAAGAATATAACGCACAATTACAAAACTACCATACCTTACGCTCGAATCAACAGCTAACATTAACAAAGTTCATCACTTAACAACAGTAAGAGTAACTAACAATTGCATACAGAACGAACAGGTACGAAGCTGATGTGGGTCCTGTTTCACTAGAGTATCAGATACAAGTCGAGAAATTGTTCAACTCCCCCCACTTTTTCGAAACATTAG
>JABUQX010007460.1:27500-38860 GCA_015478945.1 Trachelipus rathkii | reverse complement strand
TCTTCCAAAAGAAAAGTTTCTTCCAAAAGAAAAGTTTCTTCCAAAAGAAAAGTTTCTTCCAAAAGAAAAGTTTCTTCCAAAAGAAAAGTTTCTTCCAAAAGAAAAGTTTCTTCCAAAAGAAAAGTTTCTTCCAAAAGAAAAGTTTCTTCCAAAAGAAAAGTTTCTTCCAAAAGAAAAGTTTCTTCCAAAAGAAAAGTTTCTTCCAAAAGAAAAGTTTCTTCCAAAAGAAAAGTTTCTTCCAAAAGAAAAGTTTCTTCCAAAAGAAAAGTTTCTTCCAAAAGAAAAGTTTCTTCCAAAAGAAAAGTTTCTTCCAAAAGAAAAGTTTCTTCCAAAAGAAAAGTTTCTTCCAAAAGAAAAGTTTCTTCCAAAAGAAAAGTTTCTTCCAAAAGAAAAGTTTCTTCCAAAAGAAAAGTTTCTTCCAAAAGAAAAGTTTCTTCCAAAAGAAAAGTTTCTTCCAAAAGAAAAGTTTCTTCCAAAAGAAAAGTTTCTTCCAAAAGAAAAGTTTCTTCCAAAAGAAAAGTTTCTTCCAAAAGAAAAGTTTCTTCCAAAAGAAAAGTTTCTTCCAAAAGAAAAGTTTCTTCCAAAAGAAAAGTTTCTTCCAAAAGAAAAGTTTCTTCCAAAAGAAAAGTTTCTTCCAAAAGAAAAGTTTCTTCCAAAAGAAAAGTTTCTTCCAAAAGAAAAGTTTCTTCCAAAAGAAAAGTTTCTTCCAAAAGAAAAGTTTCTTCCAAAAGAAAAGTTTCTTCCAAAAGAAAAGTTTCTTCCAAAAGAAAAGTTTCTTCCAAAAGAAAAGTTTCTTCCAAAAGAAAAGTTTCTTCCAAAAGAAAAGTTTCTTCCAAAAGAAAAGTTTCTTCCAAAAGAAAAGTTTCTTCCAAAAGAAAAGTTTCTTCCAAAAGAAAAGTTTCTTCCAAAAGAAAAGTTTCTTCCAAAAGAAAAGTTTCTTCCAAAAGAAAAGTTTCTTCCAAAAGAAAAGTTTCTTCCAAAAGAAAAGTTTCTTCCAAAAGAAAAGTTTCTTCCAAAAGAAAAGTTTCTTCCAAAAGAAAAGTTTCTTCCAAAAGAAAAGTTTCTTCCAAAAGAAAAGTTTCTTCCAAAAGAAAAGTTTCTTCCAAAAGAAAAGTTTCTTCCAAAAGAAAAGTTTCTTCCAAAAGAAAAGTTTCTTCCAAAAGAAAAGTTTCTTCCAAAAGAAAAGTTTCTTCCAAAAGAAAAGTTTCTTCCAAAAGAAAAGTTTCTTCCAAAAGAAAAGTTTCTTCCAAAAGAAAAGTTTCTTCCAAAAGAAAAGTTTCTTCCAAAAGAAAAGTTTCTTCCAAAAGAAAAGTTTCTTCCAAAAGAAAAGTTTCTTCCAAAAGAAAAGTTTCTTCCAAAAGAAAAGTTTCTTCCAAAAGAAAAGTTTCTTCCAAAAGAAAAGTTTCTTCCAAAAGAAAAGTTTCTTCCAAAAGAAAAGTTTCTTCCAAAAGAAAAGTTTCTTCCAAAAGAAAAGTTTCTTCCAAAAGAAAAGTTTCTTCCAAAAGAAAAGTTTCTTCCAAAAGAAAAGTTTCTTCCAAAAGAAAAGTTTCTTCCAAAAGAAAAGTTTCTTCCAAAAGAAAAGTTTCTTCCAAAAGAAAAGTTTCTTCCAAAAGAAAAGTTTCTTCCAAAAGAAAAGTTTCTTCCAAAAGAAAAGTTTCTTCCAAAAGAAAAGTTTCTTCCAAAAGAAAAGTTTCTTCCAAAAGAAAAGTTTCTTCCAAAAGAAAAGTTTCTTCCAAAAGAAAAGTTTCTTCCAAAAGAAAAGTTTCTTCCAAAAGAAAAGTTTCTTCCAAAAGAAAAGTTTCTTCCAAAAGAAAAGTTTCTTCCAAAAGAAAAGTTTCTTCCAAAAGAAAAGTTTCTTCCAAAAGAAAAGTTTCTTCCAAAAGAAAAGTTTCTTCCAAAAGAAAAGTTTCTTCCAAAAGAAAAGTTTCTTCCAAAAGAAAAGTTTCTTCCAAAAGAAAAGTTTCTTCCAAAAGAAAAGTTTCTTCCAAAAGAAAAGTTTCTTCCAAAAGAAAAGTTTCTTCCAAAAGAAAAGTTTCTTCCAAAAGAAAAGTTTCTTCCAAAAGAAAAGTTTCTTCCAAAAGAAAAGTTTCTTCCAAAAGAAAAGTTTCTTCCAAAAGAAAAGTTTCTTCCAAAAGAAAAGTTTCTTCCAAAAGAAAAGTTTCTTCCAAAAGAAAAGTTTCTTCCAAAAGAAAAGTTTCTTCCAAAAGAAAAGTTTCTTCCAAAAGAAAAGTTTCTTCCAAAAGAAAAGTTTCTTCCAAAAGAAAAGTTTCTTCCAAAAGAAAAGTTTCTTCCAAAAGAAAAGTTTCTTCCAAAAGAAAAGTTTCTTCCAAAAGAAAAGTTTCTTCCAAAAGAAAAGTTTCTTCCAAAAGAAAAGTTTCTTCCAAAAGAAAAGTTTCTTCCAAAAGAAAAGTTTCTTCCAAAAGAAAAGTTTCTTCCAAAAGAAAAGTTTCTTCCAAAAGAAAAGTTTCTTCCAAAAGAAAAGTTTCTTCCAAAAGAAAAGTTTCTTCCAAAAGAAAAGTTTCTTCCAAAAGAAAAGTTTCTTCCAAAAGAAAAGTTTCTTCCAAAAGAAAAGTTTCTTCCAAAAGAAAAGTTTCTTCCAAAAGAAAAGTTTCTTCCAAAAGAAAAGTTTCTTCCAAAAGAAAAGTTTCTTCCAAAAGAAAAGTTTCTTCCAAAAGAAAAGTTTCTTCCAAAAGAAAAGTTTCTTCCAAAAGAAAAGTTTCTTCCAAAAGAAAAGTTTCTTCCAAAAGAAAAGTTTCTTCCAAAAGAAAAGTTTCTTCCAAAAGAAAAGTTTCTTCCAAAAGAAAAGTTTCTTCCAAAAGAAAAGTTTCTTCCAAAAGAAAAGTTTCTTCCAAAAGAAAAGTTTCTTCCAAAAGAAAAGTTTCTTCCAAAAGAAAAGTTTCTTCCAAAAGAAAAGTTTCTTCCAAAAGAAAAGTTTCTTCCAAAAGAAAAGTTTCTTCCAAAAGAAAAGTTTCTTCCAAAAGAAAAGTTTCTTCCAAAAGAAAAGTTTCTTCCAAAAGAAAAGTTTCTTCCAAAAGAAAAGTTTCTTCCAAAAGAAAAGTTTCTTCCAAAAGAAAAGTTTCTTCCAAAAGAAAAGTTTCTTCCAAAAGAAAAGTTTCTTCCAAAAGAAAAGTTTCTTCCAAAAGAAAAGTTTCTTCCAAAAGAAAAGTTTCTTCCAAAAGAAAAGTTTCTTCCAAAAGAAAAGTTTCTTCCAAAAGAAAAGTTTCTTCCAAAAGAAAAGTTTCTTCCAAAAGAAAAGTTTCTTCCAAAAGAAAAGTTTCTTCCAAAAGAAAAGTTTCTTCCAAAAGAAAAGTTTCTTCCAAAAGAAAAGTTTCTTCCAAAAGAAAAGTTTCTTCCAAAAGAAAAGTTTCTTCCAAAAGAAAAGTTTCTTCCAAAAGAAAAGTTTCTTCCAAAAGAAAAGTTTCTTCCAAAAGAAAAGTTTCTTCCAAAAGAAAAGTTTCTTCCAAAAGAAAAGTTTCTTCCAAAAGAAAAGTTTCTTCCAAAAGAAAAGTTTCTTCCAAAAGAAAAGTTTCTTCCAAAAGAAAAGTTTCTTCCAAAAGAAAAGTTTCTTCCAAAAGAAAAGTTTCTTCCAAAAGAAAAGTTTCTTCCAAAAGAAAAGTTTCTTCCAAAAGAAAAGTTTCTTCCAAAAGAAAAGTTTCTTCCAAAAGAAAAGTTTCTTCCAAAAGAAAAGTTTCTTCCAAAAGAAAAGTTTCTTCCAAAAGAAAAGTTTCTTCCAAAAGAAAAGTTTCTTCCAAAAGAAAAGTTTCTTCCAAAAGAAAAGTTTCTTCCAAAAGAAAAGTTTCTTCCAAAAGAAAAGTTTCTTCCAAAAGAAAAGTTTCTTCCAAAAGAAAAGTTTCTTCCAAAAGAAAAGTTTCTTCCAAAAGAAAAGTTTCTTCCAAAAGAAAAGTTTCTTCCAAAAGAAAAGTTTCTTCCAAAAGAAAAGTTTCTTCCAAAAGAAAAGTTTCTTCCAAAAGAAAAGTTTCTTCCAAAAGAAAAGTTTCTTCCAAAAGAAAAGTTTCTTCCAAAAGAAAAGTTTCTTCCAAAAGAAAAGTTTCTTCCAAAAGAAAAGTTTCTTCCAAAAGAAAAGTTTCTTCCAAAAGAAAAGTTTCTTCCAAAAGAAAAGTTTCTTCCAAAAGAAAAGTTTCTTCCAAAAGAAAAGTTTCTTCCAAAAGAAATGTTTCTTCCAAAAGAAAAGTTTCTTCCAAAAAAAAAAGCTTTTTTGGCAAAAAGAAAAAGTTTCTTCAAAAAAACTGATAAAAGCTTTCTTCAATAAGAAAAAGTTTCTTTTCACATTCCAAAAGAAAGCTCTTTCTTCCAAAAAGAAAATTTCTTCCACCAAGAAAAGTTACTCTGTCGAAACAGCAACAAGTGTCTCTTCAATTACAACAAAAAGTCATCCTACAAAGAGACAAAAGTTTCTTTTTTCACAAATCAAAAAAGATTTTCTTCCAAAAGAAAAGGTTTCTTCAAAGAGTAAAAAGTTTCTCTCCAAAAGAAAGTTTCTTCCAAAAAAGAAAAGTTTCTTACCAAAAGAAAAGTTTCTTATCAAAAGAAAAAGGATTCTTTCTTTCACAAAAGCTAAAAAGATTTCTCTAAAACCAGAAAAAGTTTAATTCAAAAAGAAAAACGCTTTCCTCTCTTCCAAAGAAAAGTTTACATTCCAAAGAAATAAGTTTTTACTATCCAAAAGAAAAGTTTTTCTTACACCAAAACCAGAAAGTTTCTTCAATAAGAAAAGTTTCTTTCACAAAAGATAAAGTATCTTACTATTCAAAATAGAAAAGATTTCTTTAACCCAAAAAGATTAAAAGTTTCTAGTTCAAATGAAATGTTTATTCTTCCAAACAAAAACTAAGCTATACTTCAAAAAAAAACAGCTTTTTTAAGGGTTTTGTTTAAAAAAATCATCCAAAAAAAACCTGAATTTTTTTTAAAAAATAACATAGTTTTAAAAAACTTTTAATAGACATTTTAAAAAGTACTTTTAAGACCCGTAAATACTTTCAAAGTTTGGGTTTTTAAAAGTTGTGATCCTTATGCCCGTTAATTAAACGATTTAAAAAAGTATAAGAGAGATTTCAAATAAATAATATGTAAATAATATAAGGAAAAATTAAAAATAAATAGTGAACAATCTCTTTATTTCTCTGGCTGAAATTGCAATTTGTATAAAAATTTCAGATAATACGATGTCTTCCCTGCAAATAGGGGATACACATCACACTTGTGGTTACTATGTGTCATTTATTCACACTGACATGGATTCAGTGCAACTCCGTCACTCCAATCCGAGACACACGAAAAAAGAAACTCTTAGCTATACGTCTTGGTATTACTGAGTCGTCAGGATCCGCTAGTATTGCCATAACTGTAACGGCTTCGAGGACATGTCTTTCTCAACTAGACATAACGATAAAGAATACAAAAATCCGTTGCAAGTCTTATCAGTAAATTGTCTTAATTAACATCAACCATAACTAACACAATAAAATTAGTCTTGCGTCTGGAATTACATATTGTACATTTTAAATAGCCTCTCTACATAATGAAAATAGTATTGAATAACTACATCTACTACTAGATAATATATTTATAGTCTAAATATTAGATAATAATAATCACATAATGAATAAGTAAATAAAACATAATGACATTTTTAATAACATGAATAAAAATGAATATAATAATAATAAAATAACAATAATAAATAATTAAATAAATAAAAATAATAATATTAATAATTAAATTTATAATAATAAACATAAAATAATAAATTAAAAAAAATTAAATATATATCGTTATTATTATTATATAATTTATTATTATATAATTATTATTATTATATTAGCAAATATACAAATATATTATTATGTATTATTATTTATTATTATTATTATATTATTTTATTACTAAAACAGCCAAAGTAACAATTCTCTAAAAAACATCATACAAATGATTCTGCAAATTACAAAAGTTTACAGTCACAAGCTTTACTCCTGATAATGACTAATGTAGTCTTCAGAGACTAGGACGCTCTGACGTAAAGATTTCTTGTTTGCATAACAGAAGACGCATCGACTATTGGGAAAGGATTCTCGGTGTTATATTTCCCTCGAGTTCGATTCTGAGAATGTGATCCACATCCTGTTAGCGGATTCCTATAACAAGAAGTTCTAGTCGACTTGCCCATGAAGATATTAGAGTTGCGTGGTCAAGTTTAACTAATCTATTAATATCTAGCTATATCATATATACATACTAGCTTACTATACTAGGCTTACTATATATCACTTAGTAACATAACACATAATTAGTTTCTATAGTGGTTATAATACTAGACCGTACCTTTATTGAAAATAAGATTATAATATAGATGTACTATACTATTTAGAATAGAAATTATCATTTATGTATATATAGAAAGTTAATATGAACTAATTACTATTTATAAGTCTATATTATATCATATACTATTTTTATGAGTTACATATATGTATAAGTTTATATATATATGATACTATATATCCAAAACAAATTAGTATTCAAACTACTACTTACTGATTAACTATATATATAATATAAAATATTGTATAATAATAATAAATAAATAACTTTTATTTTTTAATGTTATGAATCAAAACAAAATTAATAAATGTATGATCCTTTCAATTCATTTTGCAATTCGAACCATTGTGCTAAATTATTATAATAATGAATGACTTATAATATATTAACTAAACTGTAATAAATTCAATACATTACGTATATAATACTGTCTACTACTTAATATATAATATAAATATGAATATAATATATATATATATTAGTATATATATAATCAGTGCGTGCATATACTATATTATATTATAATATATTATATATATATATATATCATATATAATAATATTATATTAATGTTTATATATATATTATATAATATGTATATATATATCTATATATATAATATATATATAATATATATATATATATATATATATATATTTTATATATAATATATATTTATATATATATATATATATATATATATATATATAGCTGAAAGCTGAAGGAGAGGCGACTCTGAGGCAAAAAAAGGAAACGGTTTGAAATGAGTGAAATAGAGAATTGAATATGGGTATAAGAATTAACAGAGTTAGAAGTGCAGGTGAGAAAATCATTGATGAAAATAAAGAATAAAGTTGGAATGAACAGAACTTTGACAACACTAGGAATTAATCCTTTACTAGGAAGTCCTAAGGATAAATCCCATATCGGCACAACCTGTGAATTAATCCTGGTCTGAAAAAAAAACTAGAAATGAGTAAGAGAAGTGGAGGGGGAACCCAAGGATGACTAGGGAGTTACGACGCGTGCCACACACGGTTTAAATAGGCTTCGATATTTCACGATAACACAAATTCCCCACAATCTTAATGGAATGCAGACCGTAGATCAGTAAGATAAGAAGTTGTGCCACCAGTTGACCTCGAACGTCGACAACATACTCATTGGATCTGAACGAAAGAGTGAATTCCAGGTGATCCATAAAATGAAAAAGTTAAGGAAGTTTCCAAACAAGATTTTAAATAGAATATCTCTTTTTTGATATCGACTGAACATTACGGCTCCGAGCACAGAGGAATAATTTAGTATTATCATGCTAGAGAGTAAAATTGATCGAGAACAAGCGCGCCAGGAAGCACAGTCTCAAAATTTACGAGAAGAATGCGTCCGGCCTTAGCCTACTAGATTGTTCATAAAACTCATGCTCCATGCCACCGATCTTGAGTAATGATAGACGATATAATGAGACACCTGAAAGGAGAAGAACAAGAGGAAGGTGCCAAATCATTCGGTTAATTAGTGAATACAAGTTGAAAAAAATTATCTTGTCAGATGAGTGTTACAATAGAATCGTCATTGCGAATAAGAAGGGAAGAAATGGCAGATTTACAGAAGTTATTAGGATGTTTTTTGCATAGTCAAGAATTTTTATCCTAGAGAACCAGAGGGTCAAGGATTCCTTTTAGTTGAAAGAACTCTAGATTGAAAAATATCTCTGCAACGATTCCGGCAATATTGAAATTAAAAGAGTGATAAGGTGAACGAGAATTTTTTCAACGCCTTATACCATTGTCTCACAAAAATGGCACGAGAACAAGTTCAACGAACTATATTAGGAGAAATGGTTTATTGAAGTTGGATTGGTGTATTTGCTCCATCCTCCTTCGGTATCATGGTTCATCGTTTAGCTGACCGAAGGCGTCCTCAAGTAAATATGATTGTTCAACGATAGTAGTCAAAGAAGCGGCATGACCACTCATTGCCCGATAAATCCAGAAAGTTACCTTAAGGAAGGGTGCAACTGTTGAGATAGTTTAAACTTAATAGCAAGATTATGGTCGAGTTCGGATCAGCAGAGAAATGTGCTATTGAAGCAGAGTTGTGAGTATAAGTTAGTGTTTCAAGATTGTTTTCGAAGATCATGGGGTAGTGTGTAGGTTATAATAATCAAATGTTCTCAGATGCAGTTGAAATTACTGAATTGTTTTTTGACTACTTCTACACTATAACCATTTGAGAGAGGTCACCACTCAGTGTGGTGTACTTGAAGTCATCTAAATAGAGCACCTCGGGCATTTAGATGGGCAAACTCTGTCCATTAGGAGAGTCGGTACAGAAACAAGATAATGGAGAGGCTAAGGAATAAAGATCATATTAGCATTTGAATACTCGAAGTTATGGATTTAAGGTTTCCGAGAGGTGCTAACACGGATGTTCAAATAGGCAAAGACCTTCATACGAAATTTTAAAAATAAGTCATAGGGTTAGGCATATTTAAGTTTTACAGACGAAATGGCCTTGCTAGCTGGTCTCAGAGAGAAGTAATAGTATATTATAGTTTATATTATATATATTATATATATATTATATATATTAACTATATATATATATATTAATATATATAATATATATATATATATATAATATATATACGATATATATAATTTTATAATTATATATATATTATATAATATATATATATATAATATAATAATAATAAAGTTATATTTTCATAGGAAGTGGATCATTAATTCTAGGAGAATCTACTTATGTAATTTCAATCTATGGTTCAATACCAGGATCGAACCGTCCTGTGCCTATTTATGTTTTCTTCAAAATAAAATAACGAAAAGCTATAATCGGGATAATATAATCCCTTTGGATTACTTTCACTTAATCATATAATGTGATAATTTGACAATAATAATATAATACTATTGATAGAATATAATAATAAAATAATAAATAATAATAATAATAAAAGTAATATAATATAATAATAATAATATGAATAAATAATAAATAAATTAAAATAATACTAATAATAAGAATAAAAAAAATTAAAAAAATAACTATTATCATTAATAATAATTATTATTAATTATTAACAAATTGTGGATCATACTTCCTGTAAACTGAATCTCAATGATTGCTCCGTTGTCTCACAGAGAGTGATGTGAAGTTTCCCATGACCCTCTCTCGCATCTTCAGGATTAAGTGTAAAAATCCTTAACTCGTAAGTGTTGACTGAAACAAATACATCAATTAATAATAATAATAATTTATAAAGCTGCACAATATTCCTATTATAATTATAAAATGATTAATTATAATAATGATAATAATAATAATATATAATATAATAATCATAAAATAATATAATTAATAATAATAATTAATATTTTAAAAAATAAATTAAAGATGGAAGATTGTCTATCTGTCTATCTAGATATCTGTATATCTATATATCTGTCTATCTATCTATTTATTCTATTATCTTATATAATCTATTTATATATTTTATAGTTGAATATTATAGCGGTGTAAATCCACCATCGTAATAATTATAAATATAAAAGGTGATGAAGCTTCCTTTATTTTTATTAAATTGTTAATTTTAGTTTATATGGTTAAAGTTGCAATTAAATTTATAAACGAAAACTAAATTTTTTTGGAATTTTCAATGAATACATAAAATAACTTCTAACACATTACTTGCAAAATGAGATCCTTTTCCCTTGGTGTCAAATAGAACAGTGCAGTTGACACTTTCCTTTATGCTGTGTATTCCGATGTCCCTTGCCAGTCTAAATTTATACAGTAGTGTGTTGTCGCTCCACATGTATACAATTACCTAAATATAAATAAATAAAATATTTTTTAAATAATAAAATCGCACTAATACAATAATAAAATTCTCGAATATTATACTTAAAATTATTATATATTATATTATAGTTATATTATACTGTATATTAATTATTATCTTAAATTATTATAGTTATTATATATGTCATATATTATTATATATTATATATATATATTATATATTAAATATATTTGATATATATATTTATAGTTTTAGTTAATTGTATTGTAATTGTATTGTATTGGTATTATTATTATTTCCTTGTCGCTCAACACTGCACTCAAATTTTGTTGTCGTTCCAACTCCATTCAAATTTTTATTATATAATTTATAATTATATTATATTATAGATATTTGTTTTTATATTATATTATGTTATATAATTATATATATATATTATATTATATTATTTTATATTATATTATATATTATATTATATATTATATTATATTATATTATATTATATTATATTATATATTATATTATATATTATTATATTATATTATTTATATTGATATTAATTATTTATATTGATGTTGATATATATGTTATATATTATATATATTATATTATATATATTATTTATATATTAATTATATATTGTATTATATTATATATTGTATTATATTATATTATGTTATATATTATGTTATATATTATATATTATCTTATTATATATTATCATATATTATATATTAATATTATATAATAAAGATTCTTAAATATCAACTAACCGCTTCGAAAGTTTCATAATAGCTGCAAAGATGAAGCTAGCCCATTTACGACGTGTTGTCAAATAGTGATTCGTTGAAATACTTAATGGATCTTATGTGACTGCAGGCAAATATGTCTCTACCTCCATTAATCATGTCTTCTGTTATCAATTCAATAGCTATATCTACTGGATCACATCCTGGTTGATCGTGTCCAGAATTAGGGTAGATGTCAACATTTCCCATAGGCTCTTCAGTTCCATACCCAAGAACAAGTATTGAGTCAGCATCTGTGTGATAATTGTCAACAAAAACAGCGTCGGTGTCATCAAGATGAACGAAATAAGGAGTTCCAGTGTAGTATGGTCCTGCTGGGTCTAATCCAGTGATTCTTCCCAAATCCAGGAATTTGGTTTCACGTCTCCATAACTGGCAGG
>JABUQX010007460.1:17500-20000 GCA_015478945.1 Trachelipus rathkii | reverse complement strand
TTTTTTTTTTTTTAATATCAAATTTAACATTTAGATAAGTAAATAAATTGATAAAAAACAATCTTATGCCTTATGAGCGCGACCAAAACGTTAAACCTGTAAATAACTTCTATAAAAAAAAATCTGCAAATATTCCCACTAACATAAAAAAAAGGAAAAGAAAAAGAAGTAAAAAACGATTTTCTTGGTCTTACCGTCAGCCATCTTGTTCTTCCGGTGTCAAGGAATCCGTGGCAGATGAATTTGGTTGGTTTGGTCGGATCAAAAGGCGAGTTTTGCAAGGATGTCAAATCATCGGCGCTTACTGTGTATTCCTAAAATTTATAAAATTTATAAATCGAGAATGTCCCAGTCAAACTGAATATGTATCAAACACATGCCCAAGCAGCATGCACAACCTATACCCCACCCTAAAGCTAGGCTTATTAATATCCTAAACAAATACCAATATATACACCACTACTATCAAAGGCAAAAAATATGGCTAAGGCACATACTAACCACACTGCAAGTTTTAACTTAGCAACAACTAAAAAAAACAATTTGGCTTAGTCAAAATATAATATATGATGCACAAATCCATCCAAATACCTATCCAATCCTCCCCTAAATTTTACAAGCGAGTCACACTCAACAACCTCTTGCCGCAAACATTCCAAAAATTTTAAACCCTACTACTGAATGAATGCTTTCTTATATCAAGATTACATGTCTTCTTCTTAAATTCCTTATTGTGTCCCCTGGTTTCCAGTCCCTGGTATACTATAAAGGATTTATTGGTCTTTTGATTATAAATAGATGTAAATATTTTGCAGACTTGTATGATGTCAACTCTAAGAAATCGCCTCTCTACAGAGAGCATTCCAAATTCTTCAAGCCTCTCTTGATAGTTCTTGCCCTCAAACCCAGAAATCATCCTTGCTGCTCTAAGTTTCAATCTCCAGCATATCTATGTCTTTTCTTAAATAAGGACGCCAAACTTAAACATAATACTCTAATAATGGCCTAACATAGATATTACACAGCTAACTTATAACTTTCTTACTCTTGTAAATGACATTACGATTTATTTATTATACCTAGCATATTAGCTTTATTCCTTGCTTCCAAACAATGATTAGCTACTTTCAGATTACTACTTATAATCACACCTATATCTTTTCTTGGTACGCAGACTCAATCAAGCCAATCCCTATTCATATCGTAATTAAATTTTTTATTTGAGTAACATAGGCAAAGAACCTTAAACTTTTTACTATTAAAATTAATTTGCAACTCATCTGTACACCCAAGAAGTTTATCAAGATCATTTTGAATCTTTATACATCCATCATTTTTCCTTACTGAGGTAGACACTTTAGTATCATCTGCAAACTTAGGAACCTTACATTTAAGTCCCTGGTTTAAATCATTTATATATATGAGGAACAATACTGGTCCAAGCACTGAACCCTGTGGGACTCCACTCTTCGCTATTTCCCATGATTATTTACTTCCATTTAATAGTGCACACCGTCTTCTATTCCACAACCACTCTTTAATCCATCCATGTACCACTCTACCTATACCACATTCCGATAGCTTTTGCCTCAGCCTTATGTGGGGAACCTTATCAAAAGCTTTGCTGAAGTCGAAATATATAATATCAGCTGGACCTCTTCGGACAATGCAGTCAGTAATTTATTCCATAAATTCTAAAAGTTTTATCTGAAATGATCTACCCTTTCTAAAACCATGCTGGGAGTAAAAAAATATCTTATCTTTCAAATATTTCTCTTTATGACCTTTCAGTAACTTTTCCAAAACTTTTATAACCAGAGATGCTAAGCTAATTGGCCCATTATTTCCCAAATCTTCCTTACTACCTTTCTTATTATAAATAGGCAAAACATTTGCTGTTTTCCAGTCTTCTGGTACCTCGCCAAATATTATAGATCGCTTAAAAATCAAATAAAATGCCTTTGCAATTCTGCTACTACCATCCTTCATAATTCTACAATATATACCATCAGGACCTGAAGCTTTACTTGGGTCAATATGGTCCAGTAACGATTTAATTTCTTTAACCTCAAAACCAAATTCCGTAAGTCTGTTTATTACATGCTTGCCAGAACTATTAGTCTACAAACTATTATTCAATCTTTCCTCAGTAAACATTGACTCAAATTATGGATTGAAAATGTTAACCAACACCTTATCTGAACTCACAAAATTTTCGTCAAATTTAATTGGACCAATTGCTTTTTCTTACTTTTAAATTTATAAAAGCTAAAAAACTTCTTCGGGTCCTTAAAACTTACTATTCCTTGCTAAATTAATTTCTACCTCTCTTTGCCATTCTTATTGACTGGTGAAGTTCATTTTTATTTTTCCAGTATTTTTCTAAATCTTTCTCCCTATCACTACCCAGGAATATTTTAAAACATCCATGTTTTTCATAGATTTTCTCTCTTATCCCTCAATTCCATCAAATTTTATCTTTAAAACATATTTTGCTGAA
>JABUQX010007460.1:0-12500 GCA_015478945.1 Trachelipus rathkii | reverse complement strand
TAAAATTAATAATATATATTTATCATAATACCTATATTGTTTTTGTTTTATATAAAGTAATCGAAAATATTAGGCATAACTCTCTAAGGCAACCACCCCCGTTCTTCCTCCAACTTCATTAATATTATATAATATTTATTTATACATAACTAATGAGATAGTGAAAAGAAAACTATTATAACTTAATATTTATAAATAAGTTCATTGTTTCATATATGGTGAAAATATAAGTAAAAGACCATATAATGGGCACGCCATGTAATGTTCCCATAGGTAAAATTGTTATAGGTATATAGAAAAATGCTCTAAATTAACGATTTAGGCTACTAAGAAAATAATATACTATAGATTATATATTCAACAAGAATTCACCGTTGTATTGTACTTATATGGAATTATAGTATATATACTATGAATATCATATACTTAAAAAGTACCATATATAAATAATTATCAATATGTTTTTTAATAATATTTGTGATATACATTCCTACGATGTATTTTTTAAAATATATAGTATGAATATCACCTATAATCAAGAAAATGAAAGAGTATAAGTAGCATTTTGAGTTTGTATCAAATCTAACCAGAGTTAAAAATATATCTAAATTATTATACATATTAATATAAATTGAAATTCTTAGTACATATGAATATCATACCATAAAATTTAGGCCTATATTAAATAGAAATCTATAATGACTTTATCTTCATAAGGATCATTGATAGGAGTATATAAGAGTAATTATACTGTTAGGTAGTAATATTCCCTAACTTAGAAGTTAATTTAGTACCGGAAAAATTTTATAGAGTTGAGAGATAAAAAATCTTTGACCTCACCTATATCTAAATAGATTTTGCAAATTGATTATATATATTATACAAAAATTAATTTCATAAAAGTGTTATCTAATTTAATTTAATGGTTAGCGCAAATTTGTAATGAGTCAAAGACTTTAATTATTTAATATAATCTAGAAAACACATAGAAAAACGAATTATTTCTCTCCTTCTGAGATAACAAAGACCACTTTACCTCCATTAGACCGCTTACAAATTCTTCTTCTTTCTTTCTCTTTATCTATTATCATTAATCATTATCTATCTCTTAATTCATTTTTAATATCTTCATATATTCACTCTTACTATATATCATCTATCTTATATCATCTATCTTACTTACTATTATCTTCATCTATATCTTATATTCATACCCGATCTACCCTATTCTCACCTTCTCACCCCCTCTCTCACTCTCTCGCATCGTGCACAGTACTCTCTCTCACTGCTCTCTCCTCGTTCTCTGACTCCTCGTTTCCTTCCCATTCTCTTACTCTCATCATCAGTCGTCTCCTCCTTTCTCCTCTCATGCCTGGTTCACCTGATCGTAGGTATATACTAATAATCCCAGTATATATCTCAATCAATCTATCTATAACTGATAGTAGTTTATAATTACATATTCATCATTCATATTCTTATCATAATCGCTAAATACTTGTAGTATTCATAAGTCAATAACTTTTCATATATTACCACCTATACTCTTCCTCGGTCATTCTCCTACTATTGGTTATTCTTATATCCCTATTATACCTGTAACGCGTTATTGTTTATACGTTTATATGTGTAAAAAACAAAAAAATGCTTTATCTTCTTTATTTTATTTGTTTCAATATTCCGGGTATCGTCGCCAATCAACGTATGCGTTCTAACTCCAAAATTTATTTAGCGTGGTCTAGTTGCCAAAATTTATTCCTGGTGGGAGGACAAGTCATTCAAATCTTGCATGGAAGGTTATTTCCTTTGATGAAGGCAGGCTCTTGTGAGAAACACTAATCAAAAGAAAATAAGATAAATAGACATATCAATCTTCCATTTCCCCACAATCTCCACGCATCTTCTTTCTCCCATCTAATTGTTCTCTTCCTGTTACATTGCCTTTAAACCAGTGTTTTTGAACAGAGTCACTATATATTTACGACGTCCTGCCCTAGGTAGGCACCCCATCATATCCCCGAAATTCCTCCTGCCACGCTCCACTCCTTAATCGCAAGGCTCACATATAAAGAGTTTTCTGGTAAAGGTGGGAGTATAAAAGAAGTACAACACTGTCCATCCAGAATTGCTGCATACATTTTGGCGTAATTGTATATACCATGTTTTAAAACATATATATTCGTGATAAATACATAAATTTGTAAAATTATAATTTTGCTTACAATAATCTTCGTAACTGAGTTTAGCATGGATGCGCCCCGGGCCCTCCTGCTTGGCCGTTCCACTGTGTAAAAAACGCCGCCTGATCATGCTCAATACGCTACATGAACTTATATATAATATATCTACATCTAGATCTCGGGAGAATATTACTTACAATAATCTTCTCCTATCGTAATCTTACCTTAAATATGTCTAATTCTAGTCTACCTCTAAGTAAGTTATTATATAAGTATAATTATGTAAACACATGTAATATATAGTATAGTTAAAAATCATTAGTAATGTACTACTTCGCGTCTCACAATATACATACAAAACTACCCACTCAATAACACTTAGTGAAGTAATCATCAATATTCATCCTACCCTCTCCATATAAAATGCTCCTATATATTTGTTAGAAATCATTACCTCACCTACTACAGTTCTAAATTAATCATTAGTTAATTAATTATTATAAATCGTAACTCATAATAACTACATTATTAATCCCGTTAAGGACTTGCTAGATAACCATTTAACTATTGTTCTATAAATACCATATTATGTTTAAATGTAATATCTTCACATTATTATAGTCTAATGAAATATATAAATAATATATCCTATAAATTTAATCTACTTTAATGTCATCATAACCATATATAATATTAAATACCGATCAGCCATTACCTCTCTAATTCTACTATCCTTTTAGGCGTAAAATAACACTTTCTTTTATTACAACACGTGTTCAAAATTAAAATCCATATACACTACAGATATAACCAAACTAGAGTAGGATATATGTCGTAGCGTCACAGACGAGAAACACGGAGGCATAGCGCCCCTGTCAAACTCCCGTTTAACCCCAGAAACTGTAACACCAACCACACTACCAACCAGCCCTATTCAGTGTACACTAAAATGATAACCAAAACCCCAGAAGCAATTCGCATTGTAGCATTGGCGGGCCTCCGGTACCGCGATAACAAATTTCCGCGGAGAATGTAAGCGAAATAAAAAAATCAACTCGTAAACACATTACACACTTGTCGGAAAGAGAAATTGCGCCATAAGTGTCTTTCCTGTCGCCATATACCCTGATTAAACTTTCAGACTATTCAGTGACTATGGATCACGTAGCGTTTCGAACAGCTTTTATCTTCACAATGTTTAGCAGTATCACGAGTGAATCATTACACAGTACTAAAATACTAATTACCGAATAAAACATGTAAAGGGAATAGAGTTAGCTATATCTAAAATTAGTACACAGAGATCCGTGCGTTACATAAGGATATAACAACCACACATCTACGCTCACTCACGTAAAGTAGGTAACCGTATATAGTATCGATGACCACTGGTCGGACGGTTCTGTATATATGTGCGCAAATATTAACATACGATTTGCAATGAGTAGTGTGAGTCTATATACTCACACATAGGTACCAGATAATCCTGATAAACATATATCGTACGGCTATATAATAGGAACTAAGGTGGACCAAAGGCACGACACCCGTACGTGAAGAACCGTATTTATATACGTACTTGAGTGTATTGCATTAACCGAGAGCTAATCCACATAAAACCGTGACACTGAACTATCTACCAGGCTTACAGCGTGAGACGCCGAAAACGGAGTAATGAGCGCAGGCACTTCCACACCTCAATAATTAGATGAGAGGTTAGTATAGATACAATATGACAGCGTCGATGCCTGTGGAACATATTAATAATCACTACCGATAGCCATGCTCATAGGTTCACCCGCCCACCCACAGGCACAATCGATAGGGACGTGGAACTGTCACAATTGCCTAGTAAGACATACCATAATATATATTAATTATATATAATATATATATATATATTAAAATATTATAATATATTATATATATATATAATATATGTATATATAATATAATATATTATTTAAATATATTAATATTATATTATAATATATAATATATTATATAATTTATATATATATAATATATATTATATATATAATATTATTAATATATATATATATAATTATAAATTATATAATAATATATATATATATATATAATTATTATATAATAATTAATATATATATATATTAATATATATATATATATAATATATTTTATATATATAATATATTATATATGATATATTATATTAATATATATAATATATTATAAAGATATAATATTAATTATATATTTATATATTAATAATATTAATAATATATATAATATATTATTTAATATATAAGTATAATATATATATTATAATTAATAATAATTATAATATATAATAATAATATATATATAATATATTATAAATAATATGCGTTGTAATGAGTTAGTATTAGATAAATAAGTAGGACACTAAAATATATTAGTATAATAATTACTCAATAATCATATATTATAATGAGACTACAGATTGAAAAAAGAATCGATTTACCACTCATGATTCGATCATGAGAAGTATTATGCTAAAGTAAATAAACAATAAAGTTTTATTAATATTTATTTAATCATTTACTTAATGCTAGTAAATTTGATATAACTTATAAAATTAAATAAGTATCTTGATCGTATCTATAACTATTTAAAAGTAAAGGTACCAAATGGACAGTCTGCCTACTGACTCATCTTATAATATAATGTATATTTGTATAAGAGTAGATTCTTTTAATACGATTTAAATAGGTCTAAAGAATAAAAAAACTACTGATATATTCAACTAGATAGCCTGATTGTTGCTGTGAAATGGTGGGCGATAATCATACTATATAATAAGTCTATTATAAGATTGTCAAAAGTATAAAGCCATTCCTTAGCAATGGAATTATGGTCATTTCACAATATCGTATGGCGCACTCATCTCAATTCTATAATATATCCATAAGTTTCTATCGAGTCGAATGTCCACTATGGGAAAGAAGTTGAATCATTTATAAACTATTAGAAAAATAATAGAGTATAATTAATAGTCATATATTTGTTATATATTATGTATTTTAGTTTCTCAAAACGAGCAAATGAAATATCAATTTTTCTACAATTCGTTATAAAAATTATGTAGATTATATAGTGTCAAAAATAAATATAATAGATACTACATATGTTACCTCATATTAAATAAAGATAATTATCATTAAAGTAGTCATATGCATTTACGAGGAAAAACGTTTGTGCAGATAGAACGGAACTGTCTCAACAGAATCTGCCTAGCGAATTCCCCTAACTGTAGTTAATAAATTACAACTCTTATAGTACCTCGAGTTTCTCTATTATCAATTCATCCGATAGTCTAAATTTCACAAAATAACTAATTTCAAACCTCACCTTATGAATGAATAGAGGAAATGATATCTTCTCCCATCTTATTGTCAATTAGAAGAGTATAAAAGTGCACAAACCCAATTTACCATTGTCTTGACCAACAAGAGAAAAACATTTCAATAACATCCTGTTAACAATGTTGTGAAAAAATATTTCCTAATTTACATATTAGGTAATAGGACATCGTATAGCAAAACATTCGCGATTTTACTTTCATACATTTCAGCATAAGAATTATGGATAAACCCTCTTGCTAGGAAGGTGCTGTTTATGACTATTTCGTATGTTAGCATAAATGCTGACCGGACTCTCTCTCCCTTCCCGCTGCGTAGTCCAGCCTATAGCGCCATTCCATCTTGCATTCTACGTCTTGGTGCATAAAGATGCTCTCATCGGCGATCTCGGCTAAATCATTCGTTTAAATCTTGTGGCTCTCGGGGATCTTCCCCCATCGAATGTATGTGCTCTCGGAGATGTTGGGTTGCTAAATGCCCAGAAATTTCCGCCCTACACTTACTACTACTACCTATCTTCTATCTCTCTTACTATGCTCTTACCTTATCTTCTCTCTCTCTCTCTCTACTTCTTAGTAGTCTCTTTCTACTATCTCTCTACTCTCTCTCTCTCAATTACGAACATCATCCTCTTCTACATATATTATATACTATATAAGTATATATAATATAATTATATAGATTATATATATAATATTATTATATTATAATAAATTAAATATTTATATATATGAGATAAATATATATATATATAATATAATATAATATATTAATATTATTATAATATATATATATATATTATTATAAATATAATATATATCATATATAATATATACTTATAAATAATAGTTTGTTTATTTAATTTTAAAATAAATAATAGAGTATTTCTTTATTATTTATTTATTATTCATATATATAATTTATAATGCAAACATGTATACTCTATTATGAGTGGTGTGCCAATTTGTGAGGATGAGCATGGAAGTCATTTTATGATCGTGACCAGAAATATAAAAAGAAATAAATCCACTCATACAAATAATAGAAAAATAATAAATATTGGTTATCTTTTACTATATTGTTATTTTTAAATAACAACCTATCAAATTGTAAATTGATTTAAAGCAATTATAAGTAAACTCTACTCTAGAGCCATCAAATCTAAAATTCCTTCCCAGTCAATGTATACCATTAGATATAATAATATATAGTTCGTGTATAAAGAGAAACTAAAATAGATTTAATGTATATTAAAAATTAGCGTATTGTATATCTGATTAATCATTATTTTATAAATAATAAAGTAATAATAACTACTATAATTAATGTTAGCTAAATATTTTCTATATTACTAATTGTTAACTTTTACATTTTGTTTTAACTACTAACATTAATTTTTTCACTTTATAATAATGCAACTTAGTTAGATTTACATATATATATATATATATTATAAATAATTATTATATTATATATAATATATTAATATATATAATTGTATAGATAAATTATTATATATATATTAATATAGATACATAATAATAATATATATATTATATATATATATATAAATATATATATAATATATATAATTAATATTAATAAATTATTAATTTAATATATTAATAATATATATAAATATATAATAACCTAAATTAATAATAATATTAATGTATATAATGTACATACTATATAAAATTTAAATATATATTATTTAAATTAATATTATATATATATATAATATAATAATATATATATAATATATATAATATTAATAATATATAAATATAATATTATTATAAATATATAATATATATATAATATAATAATAAATATATAATATATATATTATATGTATATATTATATATAATATATAATATTAATATAATTATATAATAAATAATAATATAATTATAATTTATATATATATATAATATATATATATAAATATAATAACACTGGTAAAAAATAATTATATATAAAGTACACACTATAATAGTATAAGGTAAATTAATATGGCACTCGCAGAACGGTAAGGCCCCTTTATAATAACCATGAAACTTTAACTAAACCATAACACATACGACAGCTAAATTCAGTTAATATACTATGTAACCACCCCAAGCAGTATGATAAATTCGTATGTAAAGCATTTGAAGGGCCTGATTACCGTCAATAAGCATATAATATTTACGTGATAATATGTGTGTGTGATTTGTAAGAAAACGCACTGGCCTCAACTCACGTGACCACGGCGTCGAAAAGTAACCTGCTTCGCTGTAGTGGTAAAAGATTGTTCGGGAACTTGAAGTATTTAAATTGTAGCGAGGTAATCATTTCAACGTATCGAAGCTTCCTGAAATAATACATGTAAGAGAGTGAAGAGATATGTATCTAGTCATAACTATGCAAGATAGATCAGTGCGTGCTAAGATTAATATAAAACAACATAACTTTCTATCGACGAAGACACTGACTATAAGTTACCGGGCACTTTGGTCGACGTAGTTTTCTATGTGATATTGTGAGTCGCATAATTACATATACGATGTTGTGAACTGAGTATATATGAGTCTAAACTATATATTATATTATATTATATATGGTAACCAGTAGATATAAATCCTTAGACTACATGAATTCAGCTACCGCCGTAAGGACAAGGTAGGACCAGGGCCACTGACCACCCGTTACGTGGAAGACTAGATTTATATACGTACTGTGTGCATTACTATGAGTCACCACATAATAACAGTCAAACTACCATATCTTAATCAAGATACAGCTTGCGAGGATACGGCACCGTAGAACTAGGAATATACAGCGTCGATGCCTTGTGATAAATAATTACCGCCCTGAGCCTGCCATAGTGAGTATATTCACTCCACAACTCAACTGAAGATGGCACTGGAATCGACAGGCGTAACTTCAGATTGCGACGGCCGAGAAAAGCACATCTCCATTTATCCTGGGAGTTGGTATATAAAGAAGTAACTTATAAATAATATATATATATGTATATATATCATATATATATATATATATATAGATATATATATATATATATATTATATATTATAGATATATATATTAATATAGTATATATTAATATATATTATAATATTAATATATTATAATTATTATATATAAATATAATATATATATATTAATATAATAATTAAATAAATTATTTAACAGTATCACTACCCTTAATAACGCAAGTAATGCACCTAATATATTATTACAAGTAAAAAGGGTAGGTAGTATATTGTAATCACTCAACTAAAAATATTACACCATCTAAACGAGCTAAATTTATTAACTAGACAGTAATGAAGCTAACAAGGCGCTATATAAGCGTTTATTATTAAGTAGTGTGATAGGGAGAACTCTAAATTAAGACATAGTAGCAATATACATATGAATATGGAGAGTGAGAATTACCATACACTAAAGATACATATATAATATAATTATATATAATATAATATATATATATATATATATATATATATTATATATAATATATATTATATATATGAATAGATAGATAGATAGATAATATTAATAATAGATAGATAGATATATAAATAAAATAAGTATATTATATATATATATATGAGTGGCAGGAAAGCAAGGAAGCCATGAGGCATATAGTAAACTAGCTATTCTTGTAAGCTATATACTATTAATATAATATATTCCAACACAATAAATCACTTCACAAATACAGAACCTTATGTACTTAACTATATAGTATATATATATAGTGGTAGTTTAAAAAAGGCGTGGTAACGACTATTATAGGTGGTAAATAGTATCGCTCAGCAAACTAGCCCGTACTTCTAATTATTGTCAATATATGTCAAGATTGGTAAGGATACCTCTTTATACCCAACAATCGTAGATCGAGTACGCTGGCACTATTCAACAATTAAAGAGTTCTACACGTCGCTGTCAGGAGGGAAAATAGTTTTACTAACTCATATATATAAGTATTAAGTTTGTCAAGTGATACTTTGGAAAAGTACAGAAACAGAATTTACAACGCCATTATTGGCCTTATTGATGCGACTCTATCAAAATAATGCACAGGTGTATTTAAACCATGAGCCCCCCCCCCAGATATTAGAGCTAGTATACTTACCAATTATTAACAAGCTCGGATGAGACCCTATTATTAAAATGCTGAGCATAGTAAAACTAGTGAAATAGTGAATAGGTAAATATAAAAAGTATTACCCACTGTTGAAACAGAAACTCTCACTCAATGAGTTTACTATTATGAAAACCGCCTGTATATATAATAGCTAACATATTTCATCACTCACACTCGGAGTATTCGAGGAATGATTACCACGGAAAGACTTTTGTTATGTTTAGCCGATTCAAGGCGACGACTTAGTCCACACTAGTGTCAAATTCGAGGAGATGAAGATGCAAATTCGCGAAGAGATAAGCCTGTCGGAGAAAGAACATAGCCGTAAATTTCTATTAATAACATTCGTACATATTTCACGGAGAATTTAAAAGAGATACTTTTCGGTGATAGTATGTGAGGAATATTTTAACCCTATGTTTCAACGCTCTTAATACAATGAAAAAAACTGAGCACTCAACTATCTCAATACACAGAAATGATATCTCCTATACATTCTACAAAACAAGTATAACATAAGAAATGTACCACGAGAAAATATTAAAGAACAGAATGTTAGTATTAAACGATAAGAATTCACACAGGTATCGTGAAGTGATAAAGAATTAGAAAATATGATATAATTGACTATATAAAGATGTGAATTTTAGCAATGATGGATTTTTCAATTTAAGCTTACACGATGTAGTAGATAGTGAGTTTAATATTTGACAGCTGAGAAAGTATGCATAGAGCTAAAAGAGATAAGAAATGTAACGAGTCAACGTAGCGGAGTATAGAGCATCGAACACTAAACTCGAATACAATCAATATTATGACTAGAGATAGAAGAAAGAAGTTAGTTCGACTCATGCCACAGGACACAAACTAGCTATACAAATAATGGAGGGGATGTCACACGCTATTATTAGATGTATATGGGACTGTGGAGCATTGGATCGAGTGAGAGAGTAGCAGATTGCGATAAGAAGTGACAACGCCACAAAAAGGTGAGCGAAAAGCCAAGGAAAGCAGTAGAAAGAGTTGAGCCCATATTACTCTGGTATCATAAAATTTACTTATTTGGATATAGTACAAGCGCCGACCACCCAAGTTACTCCCCCGTGTACGTACTTGAAGAAAACACATAAATCGATTAAAATTAAGTAAATAATATATTAATCTCACGATGACATTGTATAGATTATGACCCTGAAAAGCCTGATACTAGCACATCTAGAATAAGTAATAGAGCATAAGAATTCCACAGTATATATATATATATATATAATGATAATGTATACTTAAGAAGTTGAGTATATTGAAAGGTAGATTCACAGAGTTATTAGATTATAGGAATAGTCAATAGTGACAAGTTAATGATATGTTAGATAGTTTCGAGTAGTTCACAGAGTCAGCTCCTATTTTATCGAATAGGTGAACAAAAAGCGTGCTTCTAAACACTATAGGTAGATAAGTGTAACGGTATTTACTGAAAGTACAATAGGAAATTTGTGAGTTATTGAATACAATGAGGCTAGCTATGTCTAGAAGTCAACATCATCCCTCAACCGGGGAGGTAAGGAATGCTCATCACGTGCCAATCCCTGACCTCCCAACGGTTCATAGATTTAGGAGCCCATTATGATACCCATATCACATTAAATCATCAGTACCAAAGGATACATATTAGGACACTGAGATAGAGAGAAGAGGTGAAGAAGAGGAATTGCTCAAGGAATCTTCCAGGAGTTGAGTTTAGAGGAAATATAGATAAGATATCACTAATTTATAATAATTATGGCCTTCCAAGTTGGGTATAGCAACAGAAGCACCATAAAGTCGAAATAGTTAAGAGTGAGAATAGGTATCTAGTATTTAAGAATGATGTTAGAGATGTTATTATATATATATAGCAATAAGAGGCTATCATAGATAATTATTGTACTACAGATACGAGAAATACAAAGGAAGGTCTAATCTAACACTTTTGTTTAAAATGTATAAAGGTTAATGATTTGCTCGTCGAAGATTTTATTACCTATAGTTACTATTAACTATTTACTTAGTTAATGAAATATTTAAGCTAGAAGAGTGATTATTAGTGAGAACCGAGAATAAATTGTTTCACACTATATACTGATAATGTCCATCTAGTCCTCCATAACCTGAATGGTCCAACAGAACTAAGAGTTAACGAGTCCGAAACTAATATAGGGTTGTGAGAGTAGAAGAAAAGAATTTAGACGAAAGATAGATTATAATTATAATATATGATATATAATTATATATAATATATATATATATATATATATATATATATATATATATATATATAGTAATTATATATATATATATATATATATTAATTAATATATATATATATATATATATATAATTATTAATAATTATAAATTAATATATATATATATAATATAATATATTATTAATAAATAATATATTATATAATATAATATATATATATAGTATATATTAATATATATAATATAATTTGTATATATTATATGAATATATATAATATAATATATATATTATATTAATAATTAAAATATATAATAATATATAATATTATATAATTAATATATAATAATATATATTAAAATATATTATTATATATATAATTATAATATAATATATATAATATATATTTAATATAATATATATATATATTATATATATATATAAATATATAATATATTAAATATAATAATAAAATATATATATATATTAATATTATTATATATATATTATTATAATATAATTATATTATTATATAA